>JAQFZG010000183.1:0-43956 GCA_034695465.1 Entomobrya nicoleti | reverse complement strand
GTCTTTGCCATGTCCATGTGCTTCTCCAAGTTCTCTAGAAAAATTGACATGCGTTGCTCGTTGAGCTTTTGGAACAATGACAAATACAAATAGACTACAAAGTTTGCTTTATTCATTCGCCGCTAGCCATTGAGTAAAATATTAAGGCGCTAGGTATGTTTACCATGTGAAGGACAAGAAATATGTTTTGATTTGTTTTTGAAGTAACTACACAGTCCAGAAGTGTTGACACCCAAATAAATAATTAACTACTTTAGTAATTTGATAATCTTAATGATCGTGAACTACTCTTATTATTGCATTTTTTAGTAAACGTGAAGAATAATTGTCGACGTGTCGTACTATAGTACAGAGTTAGTAAGTTTTCAAGCAAATGGCCGGTTTGATTTTTGGGTGTATACAAATCAGAAAAATTGCAAAAATCTACAATAATTAACTAATTGATTTAATAGAAGCAAAATAATGTATACACTGTGTTAAATCTGTATACGTAAGACACACTGTTTAAAATGTCACTTCAGAAGAAGAATGTGATCCAGGAATTTATGAAAGATGATTATATTCCGAGTGAAGATCAGTTTTTGGTGAAGTATTCCTCAGGTTTGAAATTTTCTCTATAATTGTGATTTTGTCATAGTTAACTAAATGGCGTTCGTAATAATGATGCTAATAATAAATCGTCTATATTTATATTGTTTAGGAAAGGGGAACAATTTGCATGAGGTTGATTGTGCTGACGGAAGTAAGATTCTAGTTTCCATGCCAAAGAAGTACCGACAAACAGTGTGGTTGAAGAAGGATGACTGCCTTGTCATTGATCCTATTGAAGAGGGGAAGAAGGTCAAAGGTGAAATTGTATGCGTGCTCCCTTTCGATACTGTTCGTGACCTGATTACTAACCGACAGTGGCCTAGCAAGTCGGATTTAAAGAAATCAGTGGATGTTGATGAATTAGTTGACTTTTTTACTAGTGCCACGCAACATGCGAAAACCGATAGAAATAATGATCTCGAGTCCATGTATCCTCCGTCAGATTCCTCCGAACTGGAGACAGACGAAGAGGATGAGAATGACGAGGATGAAGACAAGGGTGATCAAGAGGACGAAGAAAGTGGAAGTGATATTAATGATCCTGAAAAATAAATGATATTATTATGTATTTAATGAAATTCCATTTGATTGAAGTCAAATATATGTTTTTGTGCAAAATTAAAAAAGGCGAAATTGTAATAACTATTTTTTAATTGTAAGTTTATTTACTAATCGTAAGAGAAGACAGCTAACCGTTGTACAAAAACCTTTTTGAGACGTTTTTTAATACATAGTTTCTTATGAATAATTAGCGAACTGTACATTAAATATACATATGTGATCGTATCACGAATAAAACTATACAATTAAATAGAATTGTTGACCATGAGTTTAAAAATTCATGGTAGCGTTTTTGGTGGAAGGCATTTATTTATATTTTTGGTTAAGTTTTCATAAAGAGAACAAAAATGCAAACACGAAAGGTATGTGCTTGCAAAACGAATGATATAAATGAAGTTAACATTTCGACTACAGGTACAATAATTAACTGACCATCTAATAATTTTTTGGAATATTTCAACAAATACTTTACCGGTGTAAATAAGTAACGCAAATTAAAAATTTAATACAACAGTTTAGCAGTCATAATGATTTACATTACGTTAAATTTTCAAACAGCATGTTTTATCAAATCACAAAAATTAACTTTCTATCGGGCATACCGCACGTAACATTTTTTACAGTAACCGAAAAAAACGACAGACAGCCGCACAAGAAGTATTTCATTGTGCAACTTGACCCCAAACGACAACGACCAAATAAAAATATTTATATAATATTTATATCTATTCATCATCATCATCGATGGCTACATAGTAATCGTCATCGTCATCGTCAAAGTCTATATCACCGAAATCGTCATCATCATCAGATGAATCCGATTCCGTATCATCCATCATCAGCCACTCTCCATCGTCACCGAAAAAATCCCCATCATCGTCGTCATCAACATCTTGAAATAAGTTATTGTAACATTTTGAGCTGGGATCATTGAAATGGAAGTAGGGATTTCCGTGCTCAAGTTGCTTTAAGCACAACCAGCAAAAGTAGGTATTGCATTTGAAGCATGTTACTTTGTTGCAGCCTTCGAATTTCTAGAAACATCAAAACATACATACAAAATACGTTAAAGTAACTGCAGCGGTTGTTAAATATTTATATATTAGTTTGTTTAATCGGCAATGAAAATTATACCTCTATTGGCACTTTGCAGTGTGGACACTGTTTGCTTTCTTTCTGGATCCATTGTTCAGAAAGTACATTCTCAACAAGCACCTTCAACTGCTTTTCTCCATACGTCTTCAACATTGCCTTCCTTTCTGCAGGAGTACCTTCTGTGTATTTTTTGAAGACGTCCTTCATGTCAGCTATAATTACAACAGAAAAAAGAATTGAGCCAATTAAAAATACCAAAATTGACGAATAGTCGTTAGTAAAATATTACATGAATTTTGCGTACCATCTTTAAAGCGACAGGGCTCCACGCCATGATAAACCATTTTGCAAGTCCTGCAAAACGTATATGCACAGACTGTACAACTTGCGCATTTATCATTTGGATCACAAATCACAGGATTGTGGCATTTTGGACGGGGACAATACGTTACATCAGACATGTTTTCCAAAGCTCGCTTCAGTAAAATCTGATCATAACGCTCATAGTGTGTTTCTCCCACTAACATCTTCACAAGTTCCGGGGTGGGCTTCATTTTACAGTTGAAAGCAAGGCATTTCACTTGATCTACATTACCCTCTGTGATGTTGGAAATAAAAAATCCAGTGACGCACTCCTCACAAAATACATGCCCGCACCGGAAGCGCACGCATTTGTGTCCAATTTTGATAGTAAAGCAAATATCGCAGGAATGGCTGGACGTTGAAAATGTTTCCTTAATTTGCTGCTCGTTGTAACAGAGCAAGTAATCTAATAAGGTACCATCCTTCCCATTCTCTTTCCTGGGAATCGCGTCATTTGCAGCGCGCTGATCAATAGCCGTTTTCTTCTTTGGCTTAGTTTTGGTTCTTCGCTTCCGTTTATTCTTATTTGGCTGCCGAACTTTGCTAGTATTCCCTGGTTCAGCTGCTTGCGGAGTAGCAGTGGAAACATTGCTTGTTCCACTAACACTTGGAGAAGCTGATGGCCCCGGTATCGGTGCGTCATCCCCATTAACTGCATCTTCTGTATCAGTAGTGCTTTCATCTACGCGGACGCTACCATTTGTAACTGCACCATTGTCGCCGACACTCGCCCGTCTTTTGGAAGGTTTCAGAAAAATATTCTTCTTTGATAAGTTGAATGGACGTTGTAGCCAACCAACGTCATAAAAGTCTGGAATCCCTAAGTCAGTCAGTGTATTGACCTGCAGATAATTTGCCCAGGAAAACAAAATCCCCATTCCCTTATTCTCCTCCCAGAGCTCATCCAACTTCTGACACAAGACGGTAAGCTGAAGTGATACATTTTTAGTAAAATTGAATGGTCAAAAGATTTGTAATTGGCTTAAATTTCAGAAAATGCTAATAATGTGTGTAGTTAACTTACAGACGCCCTGTGCAACCACAAGGAAGACAAAGTAAAATTCGGCTTGCTTTGGCTTGGATAACTCTTGGGCAAGGTAAAATGGAGGGTTAACGGTGGTAAGTAGTGAACCTTATACCGCGCCTCGCTCCCATTCGTGATCCCTGGGATTACAATAGCATCAACATCATTGGGATCCGCTTCCGTCTCCACGGCAAGGTTAAACTGATCAGGTAAATCCAGTCTGATTTTAATTTGGCCAGATCTAATCTCTCCGGGATGAAGTTGAAAGGTGTCTGCATCAAAGATGCTTTCCATTGCAAGCATTTCATCTTGTTGCGCTTCCTCGTCAGTGGACATATTATTCAGTCAACAACTGCCTCTCACAAACTAGAAGCGTCTCTACGACCTACCCAACCATACAAACAAAAATGCTTTGACATTACATTACAAGCTCTGTACTCTCTCAAATCTTACATAATCAACCAAGCACAAATTATATCCACATCACAACTATAAATACCTACCTCTCTTTCTCTTTACCCAGTAGAAACTTTAAAAATCTTCAAAAACTACTAAAACTACTACTAATTAATTTTAAAACTTCAAACAAAGTTATAACCTTGGAGTATATTTTTTCACTAGATAGCGTCTTTCTAAATTGAAATGCACCTCAAGAATAAATGAGCTGACAACTCACAACTCACAACCAAACCACTGGCAGTGAGCTTGTCACTTGACAACAGCATCTAACTCTGAGAAGGGTACATTCTTCGATAATTAGTCGGTTTTTATTGCGCTAAGCAAAAAATTTGGAGTAGCGAAAAATACGCAGGTAGTCGTTGTCGTCGTTGCAGCTCCCAACTCCCCTCAATTTTTTTTAACACAAGAGCATGCGAAACGCAAAGTCAGTCAGTTGTTCACCAAGTCAAGTGCCGAACCGAACAGCAGAGATTTTATACGTGTTGCTCAGCACAAGAGAACCACTAGCAGCACAGTAAAGCACACAGGATCAAGAGCAAGATCACCACTATCACAAGCCTGTGAAGAAGCTGTGTGTGAATGATAAACGATAGGGAAAGTGGAAGTGCGAAAAAAAGAAGAATTGATTCAGGTAAGCTGTAAGCATGCACATGCACCGGACGGACCGGACCCGCACAAGAAGAATTGGTTGATGTGACGACGAGACCGAGACGAGAGACGATATTATATCTAGAACAGGACAACGACAGCACTACTACGAACATTATGGAAAACGTTGCTGTCGACTATCGTTATCGTTACTGTGTACTGTCGGACGACGGAGCACTTCATGTGTTTTTTTGCTTACGTTACGTCATAGTTTTGCTAATCATGCAGTTATTATCGCCGGACAGTATGAGAAACAAAAACGATTTTATACACAGGTAGAACGATTACGTTGAAGTTGCGATAAGGAAAATCCATTTTATTCTTGAGACGTTAAATACGGTATGGTAAACGTTATCCAACGGCATTAAATATTACAATGAATATGCAGTTTGGTGATGACCTTTCAAAACAGAATTGCTGATTGTTAATTAATTAATTATAAAAAGATTTAAATGAATCAAGAAGAATGCATTTGCATTTAATTAAAGCAGTCGGTCACTGCAATTTAAAAATGTTACGTACCTTTTAATTTGAGATTATGAATACGTTACCCAGAAAACATGAAATATTTTATGGTTTGCAAGAACAATTCCCCTTTTCTTAGCATTACCATGGCGCTTGCGAAAGTAAACTTGGTCATTGGTGCTGGAGTGACCAAAATAGTTTTAAATATAGACGAACTGGCCAGAGTTAGCTTAGTTGATGTAGGGACATAAGAATGCTACATGAGTCATCATTTTTCTACAAGATGATTTTCAACATTGCCAAATGTGGGTAGAAAAATGTCTTTATTTCGTTACGGGAGAAAAATCATTGATGAGTCGTATGACATCCTAGAATAGCACATCATAAAATATGACGACTAATAATTCTAACGCTTAACACTAGGATGACATTGCCTCATGCTTGCTTGAAGACAAAGCTTAAACTCTTATCGTCCTTATGAAAAGTAGCGAAATATATACTATCTAGAAATAGATAAGCAGATGACGAGACGCCTAATTGTGCATGCATGTAATATAAAAATGCTATACATGTTAACGAAGGTTGATAATTTTTCATAGTTTTTATTGAACGATAAAAAAGGATGTAAATATCGAAAGCGTATTATAATATATTATGGAGAAGATGTATAGTCTTTTAGGTTGAAGATATCACATTAGTTTTTTTACATAGTTTTTATTGTAAATCCCGAAAGGATTGCCAAGTTGAAATCAACCGATTTTCATAATTTTTGCAACAATCCTTGAACTCTTTCAGAACGGACTGCACATATGACTCATCACCAAGAACTGGGGTGGATGATGTTCTCCATCTTTTGCTCACCATATAATTGCAGGACCACAGGAATCCAGTCTGTAATGTAAAAATGATTAATTGACTCAATGACAGAAGAATATTATTTTAAACAATGCTATACAAACAAATAATTCCATTATTTACCTGCTCAAGACTTTTATTCTTTGGAATTAAAACAAAAATGTTGCCACTTGAATGAACAAATAAAAGCCGATCAGGCTTTTTACTATTATGTCGCATATCTGCATAACTTCTATCCAAATTACACTTCATGAAACCAAACTGGAGCAGCAGGTACTTTTGAAATCTTAGTAAAGTTAAATTTAACTCTGTTTCAGCGTCTCCCTCCAAACTTGTACTATCCACCATAAAATAAGGAACAGCTTGGATAGTGAGAGGAATGAATATAGGACCACGAAGCGAATCTGAATTACTATAAAAAATACAAAACAGTTTTCTATTGTGCGCATATTCTTCAATATCTATTTATAAAAAGGTAAAACATCTAGAAAAAAAACTTACTCAAACAAGTCATTCGGAATAGGAACGAGTTGTAAATTGCATTGCTGAGCCTTTCGCGACCATCCCTGTACCAGATCCGCTACAATAGCGCCAGTGCTCTGCATCCACTGCAGGGTAACTTCAAAAGCTTCATCGGGCTTGTAAACTGACTGGTACTTGACATGACCCCACTCTTGCCTGTCACTTTTCTTGCCCACATCCACATCAACGTATACAACTTTATAACGAACTTTTGGCTGAGCCACAGCAGCAGCAGCGCATACTGTGGTATGATCTTCATCAAATGCGGAGATTGTGGTGGTCGTGGAGGCCGTCATTTCAATTTCTGGCGGTAATGATTTTCGAGCAAAGCAGTATTCGTAGGGAACTTCTACCTCCATCCATTCATTGTGAAATAGGGAACAGTCTCCGTGAGGGCGTAGGGATTCCAGCCCTTCAGACTCGGTAATGACTATGTAGTAGAGATAGAAGCCGAATACAAATCGATGTCTTGCATCACCCGAAGCGTGAAGAATTAAGCCATCATTCAGCATTTCCTTTAAAAATAATGAAAAAATAATGAATCTAAGTTGTCAATACTAAGATTATTAACTAGAATGGGTTAGACTTACATTAAACACGCTCACAGCTTGTACTTCAGACGTGATTCCTTCCATATGACTCATCAGCCATAATACGGCGTCGTAGCTAACAAAAGTCCAAGGAGGAAGATCACTACCTATTATTACAATTAGAAAACATTGGTCAGGTTTGTAATTTGAAAAGTAATTAAAACCATGTTAACCTTTAGTACATTAAAACTTACTTTTTATCAATGAAAACCCTGTCTTTAACGATCGCATTGCAGAAACAATTTCTCTTTTTGTTGCAGTCTGTTTCAACTTCAATTCTTGAGGAACACTTGAGTCATGACATGACAACTGATCGAAAACTGGTAGAGGACTTTGTAAATCGATGAATGGATCAGAAAGAGCATTTGCATTTTTAAAAGAGTCCAATGCACTCTCCAAAGGTGATACCCTTCCGCTTCCGGTTTCAGTTCGACTTGCAGATTTTTCAAGAATTTTCGAGCCTGATCTCATCCTTGGGCGGTCTGTGATTTTGTTACTGTTAACACGCTCCCTAAATCCTCCAGCAGATGAGACGCTACCTTGACTGCCACCACTTGAACCCTTCAACAATACAAATAACGTATTTATAGAATGTCGAAGAATCAACCTCTGCAATTGCGATTTGGTAAAAAAAATATAACCATACCCGTGTTCCTTTTGGAAAAGAATTGTTTGGACGTCGTATTCTGTTGATACAAGTTTCAATAAATTTTAAAAAGTCTTGCACAATCAATGACGTTTCCTCCAATTTCCACGAACAATGGCCGAAAATGTTTGTGATCTGCTCTTCCGCAGATCTTTTCGCAGAAGCTTGTATTGGCAAAATTAGCATCCGAAAACGCCAATATTTGAGATTCTGCGAATACAAGTATAACATTCATTTATTATTCGTATTGAAGCGTAAAAAGAGTACAATGCACCATGATTTAGTAATTGGAAAGTTAATGCTTACCTCAGTCAGCGCAAAATCGGGGTCCCCACGAGTGCAAATATAATGATCCAAGTAATTCCAATTGAAATTCTCCAATTTCTCTGTAGTGAATTCTGCCGTTGCCCGTTCATAGTCAATGCAACTTGGTGAGCCAAATCGGTACTGATAAAATACATTAATGGACGGATATGGATGTCTAGGTCGATATCTTGTCACTGTAATCGTTGAACCTGTCAATTTAATTCGATGGAATATTCTTCCAATACTCAAAAGATATTCTTCATAAGCTTCCGTATCACTGGCACTGGTTCCTCGACTGATTAACGTGGAACTTGGCACTTTCGTTGCAGCATTGCGTTCTGACTGACTTCTAACAACCAACTGGAAGCCTTGAGCTAGCCGCTGAGATACTAACTCCACGAAAACTTCTTTCGTATTCAACGGCCGCCTATAAACAGCTCTTTGTTGAGAGTAATCTGCGTTTACATCATCAGGCAGTAAACTATAGTCTGAAACTAGGTAATCTACTTGTAAACTTCGCTCATCTGGAAAATAATCCGTTGTTAAAGGAAGACAGGCTGGTATTGTCAAAGACTTCCAGTCTACACCTAATCCACAAAAAAAATAGTAATAGTAAATAGGTATATTTTTAACATGCAGAAGTACTTTATTTTTTTGCACACTACACTATAGTCTAATAATGAATAACTGGTTAGTAATTATATATTAGCAAACAAGCAATTTGTAGTCAATTAATATCACTGTGCTTACCCGTGGTCAATGCCGGCGTCCACTCCTGTTCTCCCGTAGCACCCCACATTAACATAAGTGATTTAGGACCAATATTCACGTCAGTCGCTGACACTTGTCGTGACACTGAGGATTTGCTATATCTGGTTTTACCTGATAAAAATTAAAACGATGCATATTTGACATACTTCTGAATGTATATTTATTGCGTGATAAATCAAATACACAATGTAACAAAAACGCGTACCTGTAGAAGGTCCTTTAATACCAGGTATATCTGGTGGGGTTTCACCTTCATGTACTATTTCCAATTTGGTCAATCCGCTTTGGAAATGATGCTGTTGTATTAGGTTACCAGTAGGGCCTCTAGGAAATATGTGTGTCCATCTTCTACGATTAGAAGTCAGTTTAATCACAGCATGAGAAGGATCAAAAGGATTTATCAGTGCTCTTCCTGGTTTACGCAACTCCTTGGGCTTGGTGTGAACTGGGGTGGTGATTGTTTTGTCTTTGGGAGAGCCACCATAGCTGCTTTCCGGAGAGCGAAGTTGGGTTTGAGAGCTGCGATGTACAGCGAGATCATCAATAAACCATTTCTCTTTTTGTGTGGTACTCGTTCTGTGCCTTGCTACAAAAAATGAACACAAAGTAATGATTATCACACTGACACGAGTACAGGATACTAGTTCAGTAATTTCTGTTCTTTCTTATTGCTTACTTTCTATGTTGAGAGCTCCAAAAGATGACGAATAAAAATTGTCTCGTTGCTTAAATTTTCTTCCGGTTGGAATAGTTATGGCACTGGAGCAAGAGGAGGATGGCATTGGCAGTATCAAGCTAGTTCTGTCTGATGTAATATTTGCCAAATTACTGGATCCCATAACGCCTCCAGTGGGATCGGAAAACGTGGACTGGTTCATCATTTCCGGTTCAGAGTTTTGCCTAAGGAATATTTTACTGAATTCCGAGTCCGAAAGTGGGGACTTTTTCGATTGCAATCTCTTTTTCAACGTAGAATGAGCGCCAGGAATTTTAAATACTTTTTCATCGTAATCATCAAAGTCGTAGATTGAGGTAGGCCAAGAAGCAGAATCATCTAATGTCAAATGTTTGGAAGAGTTTAGTGCAAACTGGCAGTGACCTAAGACCGGACTTCCCGAATACTCTTGAATGCTCACTCGGTCAGAGTTTAAAGATGTTAAGGCTTTTGTAGGCAGACGGATTCGAGGAATGTATGAGGCGTATCCTACTTTTCTATGGGTTGAGTAAAAGCTGCAATATTTTCAAATTAAAGAAAAGTTAATTTTTAAATTCATAATTGTGTCTTGTGCTTGGGGATCATTTAATAAGTATGTCACGCAAAAAAACGACTTTTCGGACCCCCCCTCCCCCCATGTCTAACAAATTGCAAAGCATTATACCTTAAGTTAATCCAATGTGGCATACTATAATCATCAATGTTGCTTTGTTGAGTGGTTTTGTTGTGAAACTAAAATGTGATAAAAAAAGCTACACTAATATTCTTTCAGAAAGCAATTCGGACTGGGAAATAACAGTTTACTTTACCTTGAGAAGAGGAACAGCATGCAATGGTTGTTCTCCAATGCAAACCAAATCACTTCCCACGCCATTATCAATTATCCTCTGCATGGTAACGTTTGCTAGCTCCCGATCCACTTCAAATACTCCAACTCCGGGCGTAATCACAACGGAGAGTTGTCCTGTTCGATCGAAACTTCTGTCAAGGAAATGCTTTTCAAAGACGTTCAATGACATGTTCAGAACTTCAAGGAAATTTCCCTGTGCTGCAGAAGATATTTGTCCTTTAGGTACTTTAAGACCGGGATACTTTTTCCGATGGAAATTCATTAGAGAATTTTGATATTGAACAAACAAGTGACGAAGGAATATGAGAGTGCTACCCCAATCTTCATATTTTTCGTTTTGAACGGCGACTCTGAAAAAAATTACAAATATTTTTTGTTATCTTATCTATTGCTATATTCTTCATTATGTAGTTCTGTGTTTATTCATTATACTCTGTAAAATAAGTACTTGTAATAGTCTTCGTAGTATTTTCCTCTGTAGTCCACTCGCATGCATTCTCTCATTGGCTCTGGAAAGCTTTCTAACGAGATAGCATCATAATAAACGCGTGAAAATAGAACAATAGTAACTTCATGATTACTTCCGTTTTTCTAAAGTAAAAGCAAAATAATTGTGTCATGTCACGCCAGCCAAAAGATCACATTTTTTATGTTTCAGTACAGTTGTGTTATTTCACCTTCCATTTAGCAAATAATTGTGCCAGAAATCCATTCACAGCCTTTTCAAAATACAAATCTCCATAAATATCAAACTCCCACATTTCCGAGCTCATTTGAAGAAAAACGTATACCATACTTGTGGAAGACCGAAAAACAATCTACAAGAAAAATATTTACCAATTCCGTTATAGTTACTAGTAATCAACTAAAACCAAAAGTTTCCAAATTACAAAACATGCATTGTTCGCTCACCTTTGTTGATGCACTCACAACTCCAGACCCAACTTTATGACCACCACACCACATTTCATGCACTTGACACCTAATTGTCGCCGAGCAAAACTCAATTTTTTTCATCAAATAGACACCCGTGCCCACCAAATTCATTTTTAGCCTCCACATCTCACTCCGACCAAGATACTGGTCACGAAACGTTAATTCCAACGAATCAAGCTCTACTTCCGATTGGTCCACCTTTTCAACCCTGACATCTGTGTACGGCTTCAACTGGAACGTTGAAGCCAACGATTGCTCTATACTTATGGCATCTATTAATTCCAAAGACAAATTTTTTGGTCACAAACATTCCTGTCAAAAAAGAGTTTTCTTAATTGTTTTGTTAACTTGATAACCTTACAACCTTTCTGTATGAAATCCTCCCTAAGACTACCCCTGGTCAACTTCAACAAAAGCCGAGGAGCCTCTGTCTCCTCTGGATTGTACAAAGAAATAACATCCCCACAAGACAAGGATGGAAAATCCTTGGGATTTAGAGCAACATCCTCAGCTACAAAAACAAGATTGTGATAAAAACACCTGTTTACCCTCACAAACATTAATAATCAACACCTATCAACAAAATAGAATTGTAAACTACTCACCTGCAAATTGTTTAGCTTGTGACCGTTGATGAAGCCACAACTTGTACGACTTGAGTGAAAGTGGATGAATTAAAGCCGACATTGTTGACTTCAACGTAAAAGTAAAACTGTTTAGAATAAAATATCAAGTGACTGCCATCGACAATCGTGACCAAACAACATTGCCACACGTTAACCCTAAAAATAATTTTTTTCCTGTTCTCTAAACAATGAAGCAACAACTGAGCATTATGATTCGTTGGAAATGTACATCAAAAAGTTGCCTACTGGTATAGCTTTATTGCTACTACTTCATCATGTCATCCTTGTGCTTTTACTTTCACGGGATCACGTTTTTTTGCTGAAGAAACAACAAACAACTGTTTTGCCAAGCAGAACCAGCTGTGATGAGTCGGTGGGTGAGACAGTGAGACTGCACTGCTGGTGGTCGGTAGTATCGGAGAAGAGTAGAAAGACGATAGTGAAATCGGATTTCAGTAGGTAGGAGGCCAGCTGGAGAAGTTCTATTTCTATTTTTGACTTGAATCGAAGAAGCTTGAAAAATGTATTAGATTTTTTTCTGCACACTTCTGCTTTCAAATTGCTGGGGCAGTGCAAGAAATTTGTTGCTAAAAATTGTAAACGTAAAACGGCCTGAATTTAATGGATTTTCGGTTCAAGTTCAAAGATTTCCCCGACTGATAGTGATAGGGAAACAAGACCAAAGACTCAATGATTGAAAAAACAGACTGACATACCATGAAAAATATTTACGATTGATAATTATTAGTTACTAAATCATTTTAATTTGCAATAAATTTATGTATTATGTAAAATGATGAGAATGACATTGACGTCATGATAGTTAATGTAATTACAGGTAATTCCGTTTATAATTATGCATTGAGCATTTTTTTAAACACTGAAAAAATATGCGACAAAGTCAGTATTAAAAAGGTAGTTTTTTCAAGTCAACAATCAAGCCCATACATGTGACATGACATGGTGCTATCGCATCATAATGTCAACAACAAAACAGCTGGCTCACTGTCATTGTCTGTTTTCACCGGCTCTGTTGTCTGTTGTTCGTAAATTATAAAAAGAAGGATTGGTTATCAATATCATTATTTACAGTGGCAACTCATCATATCCAAAAATTGGTTAACATAACCAACAGAGAGTTCATTATTTTCAATTTAATATGAATTGATTTTAGTTTCAACTTTCAACCGACTGTCAGTTTAAATATCAAGTATTTTTTGGTAAGTTTTAACTTTAAACATGTTTATCTTAAAATAGAACTAGTTCGTATTTCATTGTTATCGTTGTTTGCTATTCCGCTAGAGTATTTGATTATTAGAAGCGTATATTTGTTAGATTTTCATTAGACTGAGATTGAACTTCAACGTTCATTATTTGAACTGTGGGTTAACCAGACATTTACTTCATAGGTTAAGGTGACCACTTTTTTGTGGAAATAAGATGGAACTAGTTAGCTTTGATCTTTTATGAAAAATACATAGTTCCCATAATTTTATATTTGATCTAGAAGCTTCAAGGCATACAGATGTGAAAGCGCTCATATCCATCCCTATTTTTATTAATAATCTGTCAATTTTCATCTTATGACTTTTTGCTGAATACAGCTATAGCAGCTTGCTACTTGCAAAAAACCTCGTAGGAATATTTTTACTCTTGTTGCACCATATATTTGATATTACACCTTACACTTTAATATAAAATCTAATGTGCTTGTGTCTCTCTTGAGCAATTTTATTTCTCGGGGATCGTCACATAGTCGCCTTGCATACATCTTAAACTGATGATGTGATTTTAGGTGATCGTGAGGTGGTGATGAGAGGAGACTGGTATTTGTCAATAGTGTATATTGAGCTAGATTTCGATATGAAAAATATACCCTGTTTAATGAATAGTACTACAGTGTAGTAGTATAATATTTGTATGTTATAAATGTTATAATAGCTAGGAAGACTGTGACGGTGGTAGTCACGTCACGTAACGTCAAGTTAGTTCAGTTAATATACGTCTCTTTCTACCTATCATTTTTCATAGAAAGCGCAAGAGGAGTACATCCCAAACTACTATTATGGCTTCTCAAGACCCACAAGCAGAATCGCTGGTTGGTACAAGTGGTGCAGTCTACTGTAGTTTCGCTAGCAATTCTTGTTCCCAGCGGCCGGCATGTTCTCCTAAACAGCGACTCCTCGTGCACCATTCCTACTCCTACCGCTGCCACACAGTTAGACCTTCACTTTTCATTTGGCTGTTGCTCAGCTCACTTGCTCTTCTACTTGTGTCTGTCACTTTGACCTCAGCCACATCTCAACATTCCGCTGACCTCTGTGGAGGATCCGATTTAGAAGAAGAATCGACCTTTTGCACTGCAAAATCAACATCAACAACCATGGGTGGCGACGGAGAACGTGAACGTACTTTTATCATGATCAAGCCTGACGGTGTCCAACGAGGACTTGTCGGCGAGATCATTAAGAGGTTTGAACAGAAGGGATTCCACCTTGTGTCCATGAAGTTCATGTGGGTAAGTCGATTTCAAATTAATCATTGCTTTAATTGTTTGTTTTTTCTTTGCAAGGGTAGAGTGAAATAATAAAACGCTTAAGTGTTGCCTGTACCAATTTTCTGCACAAAAATAATGATGTCGTTTTTGTTAATTTATTTAGGCAAGTGAGACCCTGTTGAAGCAGCACTACGCTGATCTTTCTGCCAAGCCATTCTTCCCCGGTTTGGTTAAGTACATGAACTCCGGACCAGTTGTTCCAATGGTAAGTAAAATTATTGAATCAAAATGTGAAATTTTATACTTAAATTACGCCAATCTTCTCTCCTCAGTACCTACTTTAATCTTTTACTTAATTTTCCAGGTCTGGGAGGGAACCAACGTTGTAAAAACTGGCCGCGTAATGTTGGGCGAGACCAATCCCGCCGCCTCCGCACCAGGAACCATTCGTGGAGACTACTGTATTGAGGTAGGACGCAACATCTGTCACGGATCTGACTCTGTTGAGTCTGCCAAGAAGGAAATCGCTTTGTGGTTCAAGCCTGAGGAGCAAATCAAATATAAGTCTGTTGAGGACCCATGGCTCTACGAATAAGTCAAACCTCAGCAACAAAAACAAGAATTCCGTTAGTGCAACATAAGTTATTGTTGTTCAAACAGTTATATTCCAGATTCCAATCATTATCATCAAAAAATGAACTTGTTTATCATCATCCGTAAAACCTAACTAATTATCTCTCTCCTGGTGGCAACATTATCACTTTCACTACACTACTTGTCTTTTGGTATATTATGTTTTCACGTACGTATCAAAATAAAGATCAGAGTTTAAATCAGATTGTTTTTTACCATCTTCTTTTTTATTTCTATTATTTATGTTAAAATCATGAGATTGTACTTCATGTTTAATGTAATGATATATTATTTTAATTCATACTTGTTCGCAATTAAATAGCATAATATACGTATATTGTCACAAATATTGTTAGACATTAATTGCGACCCGGCAATCACTTATAAATATCGAGAGAGAAAAACACAATATCATTTAAAACATAATATTTGACATATCATTCGCATAATTCTAAAACATTCACCGTTTTGTTTCAGTTACTAATACTATTGAAATACTGAACGATTGCTATAGAACAACAACAATGTTTTCCACATATTATGCATAACAGAAACAAAAAGCATACAAATTTTGTTTTAAAGGTTACAATTTTTTCTAGGGAAGTACAAACATGCTGCACGATAATTTTTTTTCTGGTTTCTACTATTTTGCTAAATGATATATGTTAGAGGAAGCCCTTTACAGTATATAATAGCATATTTTTTATTTATTTTCACAGAGATTTGTTAGGTAAAACGGTCTCAAAGTAAATTCTAACTACCTAAATTGCTTTTTTGACGAGTCAAAAAGACGCCTGTCAAGTTGCAACGATAATAAGTAATATGGAATGGTTTTTTGATCGTCGTTACAAGAAAAACTTGAGCAATTTTTCTGCAATCCCATAATACAGATAAAATTCATACCAACTAGCGATTATATGCTGATTATGATCAATTATTTATTTGATTATTGTTATTATTATTATTAGTTGTGGTGGTTGAAGTTTCGTCAAGTCCTCGACTACTACTGCTATTACTCCGACTGTTAGATTGATTCTCGTTATTTGTTGAAGACAATGCGCTTTCTTCGCATCTGATGTTCATTGTGGGTGGTGGAGGTGGTGGCGATACTATGTTATGCGGTGGAGACGACACTTGTTGCATAATTGTGGGTTCGTTAGATTCTGTTGTTGTGGAACTACTTTCATTATTATCCAAAGATGATCTTTGTATAAGAGGCGATGTTGCCAATGGACTGTGATTACTGTGCAGACGGTGATGGTGGTGGTGATGATAACCACTGTCAGTGGCATTCACACAATCGATAGCATTTAGAACCCAATCGGGTGTATCGCCACTGTTGTCCCCAGTGGTGGTGTGTAATAGTTCTTGATTGCTACTTTGAGTATCATCTAGTTCCCTGTGATGGTGGTGATGATGAGGATGTTCCGATGATGATCGGCTACCGACATCATAGTTTTGAATATGCTTTTCTCGATCAATTTTAGGAGCACTGGATTGAGAATTGGGATTGGTGTCTTCAGAGGAGAAATGGTTTTCCCTGTGGTGTTGCGACGACGATTCGGACGCATTTGTGGCCTCCGTGGGTTGCTGATGACTTGTTTCTGACTCAAACTTCTTTCTATTCATTTCTGTGGAAGGTGGAGGCCAAGATAATTCAAAGTCTTGAAGTCGTGAGTACGAACTTAGCTCAGGATCCCGGCGGAATGGAGATATTTGAGGAGACAACTGACTGTACATACTGTGTCGATTAATTGAACTGTTACAAAAAATAAATAAAAATAGTATTAATACAGCTTCAACCATGTAAACAAAAAATGTAACATGAGTACTTACCTAGTACTACTTTCATCAGGCTCGGGGTGTGGATCACGAGGAGTTCGCAGTGGTTCCGGTACACCCCCATTGCCACTGTTACTCTGAGCATTACTACTTGATTTCCCCATGGATGAGGATAACGAAGTTTGCTGAGCTTTTTGGTCTTTGTTTCGCTTTTTGGTACTCATGTTTTCATAAAACCCAGACGTAGCCCATAAATTCTTGCCTGCACTATTTCGTCTACGAAATAAAATCAATGGAATTTGTAGCTTCACTTTAAACTAAAAAAACGTTTCTGCAAGTTCTAATGTTTGCATACCTATCCCCTGAAACATCGACGGAAGCGGCGGTGGCAGCAGTGGGTTGCGAATTATTAAGGGTATCGGATGACGTGTACCTAGAATTTTCAACGCTTGACGGAGACGCTTCATGACTAAATTGTTGAGGCACATTTGCGTTCGATTTTGACAACATATTTTGTCTGGAGTAACTGTAACAACAGTAAGAGAGATATATAAAATATGAATATATCACAACAAAACCCTAAAGCATGTTACTCTTTGAAAATACATACCTGCGGAAGTTATCCCAATAATTATTTGCTCGAGTACCAGGCGGTATTTGATTATTTAGCATAGAACCTGAAGAACCGTTGTCCCTTTCACGCTCACGCATGGCATCTTTTAATTACAACAACAATTAATTACACATTGAATTAAAATATTCGTAAATTAAAACTCCTTTTTCATTATCATATCACAAAATACCTCGACTTCCTCCTCCACCACCACCAGCAGCAGCATGGCCATACTGGAACGATAAATCTTGACTAACCATAAAGTCTGGACGGCCAGGTACCTGCCATTCCCGAGGTTCTCGAGATGACTCGTACTTTGGACCTGCCAGACTAGCTCTTTGATTGTCTTCCATTCTACGCACTCGAGATTCAATATCCATTATGATTCGTGTTTGAGTACTGGTTTGTGCTTCCATTCGTTTCATCGAATCTGAGATCTTAAAATCGTAAAAACAATATTCATACATTTTAGACTCTTGTAGCATCTAACATATAGTTGTACGTTATCCCAAAATATATGCGTGCCCTACCATATCAGATACATCTCTGATGCACCTCGTTACATTATGCAAATCAAAACGGTGCTGCAAAAGTGCATCTCTAGTAGCTGTCTTGTTGGCCGCTACCGTTACATTTAAGTTTCGGATTTGTTGGGTTATTTCCTGTATTCCTACGTGCAGCTGCATTATTTGTGAATAGCAATCAGTGCTAGTCCGCTGAAAAAAATACAAGTCAGTATGTAACCTTGTAGTATATTATTATTACTGTAATCACATCTCTAAAACATAATTTGCATACCTCTGGTAACAGAGATTTTGCACGCGAAGTAAAATTTTGATGGTCTGACACAAAGGTATGTCGATCCGTTTGCCCTGACTCTGTACTGCTACTCCACCAATTTTGCTGCGAAAGTGGTAGTGGCAGTGATTCGTCAGAGTTACGACATCGCAGTACTCTGTTTAATTCGTCAGTAATTTGTTGAGACTCCATTGAAGACAACAGCCGCCTACGGAACTCTGGAGGAGAACGTGGTCTTAAAGGTGAGCTTTGTGTGTGTAATCCATCATCGTCCCATCCAACCGTCGGAAAGACTTCTTGATTGCGAAAATCAAGTTCAGAATAAAAAGAGCTAGATCGAGTGGGTTGTCTGTATGTTTTGTTCAAATTATTGGAAGACATGTTCGGCCTTTCAGAGAATCCCCTATGACTAATATTGTCATCTGGATCGTGATTCCGACTAGAAATTCTGATGACAAATAAATTGCATTACATTTTTATTCACTAAATCCCTACTTTAGTTAGTTACATATTAAATAAGCACAATATAAAATTTACCTTGACATATTACCAGGAATATACGGTAACTCATTCCTGCCATTTTCCAAACTGGCCATTGATCTAGAATTCATACTTCCCATGCCACTGGACTGCATTGAGGGAGGGGATTTGCTATAATTGCTACGAAATAAGTTATTAGGCAAAGTGCTGCACCCAGGTCCTTGATGAGCGGACAGTAAAGACGCCCGTGCTGAGCTTGATCGCGCCTGCCGTTGGTGTTCAAGTTGGCCTATATTTTGAGGATACTGATTTCCACCTTCAATGACCCGACGAAGTCTACATAAAACAAAATTAGAGGCATGACAATACAACCAATGTATGTACTCTTTTTGGACACTTTCTTTTACAAAAATATTGTGAAACTTACAACGATGCATTTCCAGTTGCACGCGGAGCTTTTAGTTCGTTATTCAGATCGCTATGACTACCCCCTAAGTTTGAATTCTTGTCTCTTGTTGGGTCCAAAAACTGTGCAGCATTATGAATGGGAACGAATGCAGACTCCCGTTCTCCATTTTCTCTGTTGAACGGTTGCCTTAATCCACGCAAGAACTGAGAGTAATCTGGTCCGCCGGCTGGTTCTGAAGTATCAACTATTCCCAAGAAGCTCCTTGGTTTCTTAACTGCATTGACATCATCACTACCAGCTCCCACTGGAACATCTGTTGGTGATATGGATGCAGCACCACGTGACGTAAGGCGATGTCCGTCGTATCGAAATGGTCTTCCATAAGATTCATCATTCTCAATTTTGGCTAGTGAAATGTCAGCATCTAGCTTTTCTTCGGTAACTTGCTGCATAAGAGCCTTCAATTCTAAAATTTCTGAAAATCGAAAGTGTGTGGTTTCGTTACATAATGTTCAAAATAGTACCAGTTGATGTTTAGGAACTTGAAAAAATAGCAATATAAAAAGAAATTTACTTCTTTGCGCCTGTTCCTTCGTTGCAGCAATGTCTTTAACTTCTTTAATTTTACTTGACATATTCTTGTCCATAGCGAATCCACGACTTAGCACTAGACCCTGAAGAATATCATCATTCCTTATATATTTTTTTTTAATTCGTTCCAAAAATTTATATAAACTACAATTGTGCACTGTATTACATCATCACTAACCAGTCGACGGCAGCGATCCACTAGTCTTTCATTAACTCTCTGAATTTCTTCTAGTCTTTTTACATAGTCAACGCTGTCGTACAGCGGGATCTAAAAGCGGCGAAAGCGTTATTACTACACTAATAACCAATGCAATTGAAAAGCAATTAAGAGCGTTTTGGCTACTTACATGAATTTGCTGCTCTACAGCATCTACCTGGTCAGGCTTCTCAGTTTTTGATAATTCGTTTGCATTTCTAAGCGATCGACTAGACGAAACTGCATAGGCACCGTACTAAAATAATAAAAGAACCAAAGATGGTAATGGAATAACCCATCCCAACAATGTCATAGTTAACAACTAATTAAATTGACTTACTAAAGACAAGTCTTCTTGACTTGCAGCCTGCGAATTAGCATCGTTTTCTGCAACTCCTCTTCCCAAAATAGGCATACCATCACACTAGAAAGAATATGGAAATTTTATCATGAATTGGATTTTTTAGTTGAGATTTGGATTCTAATTCATTTATTGTAAAAATACTGGGTAAACTTACCGGCTTTTCTTCACCTCCTTTATCCATTGGATTGTCACCTCCCCGACTGGGCGTCGGGCTTATCACATGTCCATCCTTAGCTAGCAGATCCATAAGCTCGACTTCACATTCATGAAGACCGTTAATTATCTCCACCATATCCGCCACTTTTCGAGTGACTTCCTACATGATCAAATCATAAGAGTTAATTTCAATCAAACCGTTGAGCACAATAATAAACAATATTTAGTTAAACAAAATCTTAACGGAACATACAGGATCTGTTGAGGGCTCGATAGAGTCTAGCGTTTCGTAAGCCCCTTCCAGCGAAGACCGAAGTTGAGCCAATTGAGAAACAAGCTCTTCCTTCGACTGTATAACAATTTAAAATAAATCTTATTTCAACCTGCTTAAACATAAACACAATAACTGATTAAACTTCTAAACAAACCTTACCGGAAATTCTCCCCCATGATGAGGATGCTCCAAAATGGAGTTAGGCTTGTTATTCTTTCCATGCCTTTTTAATGACATCTCTGATTCCTTCCTCAATTTCCCTTTGGTATTCCTTCACCTTTTTTAATTGACTTTCTGCAAACCACACAAATGCCAAAATGAACAGATTACAATCAAACAAAAACAAAACAAAAAACCATTGTATTGTATTGCACACTACAAAAAAACTAATCTCTTCAACTTACCACCATCTTCCCACAAAATTAAACGTAAATTAAGGAGTTGTCTATCTAATGTTAACCCATTCAACAGCAGGAAACACTCCAATCCAACCTTCAAAATGTCTCAAAAATACTCTTTCCCGTCACTCTAGTCACCAGACCAAAACGACACGACAAGGAGCATTGAAAATGAAAGATTTATCTTATGACTTAAACTTGACTTGACTGTGACTGTCCGGCCAGTTTACTTTGGTAGAAGAAGAGGCTGCCAAGAAATTTCTATAATTGAACTCCTCAACCATATCACCAAAACATCCAACTTAAAAAAAATCACTACTTTTTAGCCTGCGCTGCAGATCTCTGACTCTGTGATGATGAGCGTAATCCATTCAAGCACGGAACATAATATATCAGCAGCACTCCATCTGATCATGATCATCCATGAAGAAAATCATGCAGATAGACAAAAACACAAGAAGCAAGCAAAATATATGCAAAGTAGTGTGGCAAAAAAATAAATTACTCAGCGATTACTTTTTTTAAAGAAAAGTATGCAGAGGTTTAAAAAAGGGAGACTTGAGCAAAATCACATATTTACAAGATAACTATATAACATGCATGAATGGGATGTTGATGGGAGGCCACAAAGACAAACAGAAGAAGAAGGCATGAAGACATACAGACAAATCTTGTTTATTGATTGATTTAAAACTATTTTTCTAAGACATGAAATTAGAGTTTGGCTCTGTGCTAAACCGCGTACTCGACGGTATCCAGTTACTGGTTTACATGCTTTATGCATATATCAGCAGATTTTTTTATTTGGAAAAACCAATTCTTTGGGTTTTTTTTTTAATTCAGCAGAGATTTATAGAGAGACAGCAATTCTCCACTCCTCGTTTACTCATAAATAGATGCAGTTAATAGGTTCGATTCGGTTTTAGTGAAACAATTGTTAGTCTGCCTATCCGGCCACACATTTTCGTAAAATAATGTGAAATTTACAAATGTACTACCAACTGACATATTTATTTCGTGTCCTAAAAGGTTTTAATTTATTCAATTAAAAATTTCCCGAATTTTTAAATGGGTTTTTAGTAAAATTTTATCATTTTTAGTACATCGACAAAGAACTGCATTGCATTCTCTATAGACAACATTTATATCATCCATCAAATCAATATAATTTTATTTCTGCAATATTTGAAGCAATATTAAATAAGCTAATCATAATGATCTCCTTTATTTCCCCACTCATTCCTTACAGCGTAATCACAACAACTTGTGTGTGTTAGTATGAAGCAAGCATGTGATGATGATATAGTAAAATACGACGACGGCACACTTATTTTAGCACAGAGGACTAAATTCACAAAGCTTGAGTTGAATCAAATGAGTCAATTCAGAGATGAAAAGGGAATACCGCATTGCAATAAGCAAATCAAAAGACAAAAGGTCCTCTAAACAACTAAAGTATGCTTTTGGGGATTCCAACTAACTCCAACTTAAAAAAAAATATATATACCTATCTATCTTTTATGCATCGATAATACAATATGCTCTCAAACATGTTATTTTATACATCTCTTCTGTTTCATTAGAAGGATAAAAAACTATGTAGGGTTTCCTGTTCTCTCCTCCTTCACCTCTGCTCATTTGTCCATCCAAATGCCACAAAAATGCGATTTGGGCTGGTATACACAAACCTCTCAGAATGAAAGCATGGGAGCACACTGCAGACAAGGTATTCAATTTGAATGGGTTACAATGTTGGGTAGGTTAAGTGGCGGAAAACGAACGCACAACGGAGGGATGCTGCTCCAAGCTCACGTCGTCTGCTGCTGCCCTTGTGATTATATTCAACTCACTGTTTATCTTTTTTCGTGTATAGCTTCTTATTAATATATCAACGTTTTTTACTTACAGTGCTGAAAAAGTGATAAAATACAAAATATCAAACACAAATTATTTAAACGTCTTAATTGATTTGTGTAAGGAAAAGATTTTTTAACGAGGTTTATTTTATCAAAATGATTGATTTTTTGGAAAGTTTAGTTTGTGAAATTTTGGAGTAAGAAGAGCGAGTTGTTGTTGCACCGGCCCCAAAGTTTTTAAAAAGGGGGTGACAGAGAAGAGGATTTGGAAAGTAAGGAACATTAAATAGTTAATGAGAGGAATTTAATGTGTTAATACTTTAAGTTGGGATTTGCAATAATGTTGTTGTAAAGTTATTGTTTGATTGCTTTTGTAGGTGAATTTGTAAAAAGAAAATGGAGCGAAGATCTGGACGTGGAAGGCTGGATACTGGAAAATCCAGTACTCCTGCTGCTTCCGTAGGAGGTGGAAAGCGAGGTGGTGTTAATGCTGGTGGAAGCAAATCAGAACCTCGACCACCTGCTCCAGCAACTATAAATCAGAATAATAAATCGCCGTCAGTAGTTCCTGCAAGTGAAGTGCCTGATATTGGTGCAGAGGAAGTAGTTTTGAATAGGAGAGGCATGCCTGCTCGGCAGAGGAAAAGAAATAGATTGTATTTTGATGATGACATGATAACACCTGAGAACTGGGGTACTGCCATTGCCAGGAATGCCAAGAAAGTGAAAGCTGAACCGGTGGATGTTACAACAGATGATGATGATGATGGGGAAGAAATATTGGGGGATCTTCCAGAGATACATGTTGCAAGTAGTCCTGCTTCTTCTGGCAAACAGTCGGGTGGTAGAAGCAGGCCTTCAGCGTCACCATCGCCAACGAAAGCTATTTCTGGAAAACAAACGCCTAAAAGAGTACAGGAATCAGTGCCAGAGAAAGGTTCTAAGAATAAGGCTAGTACTCCTGCTGGTGGTCGTACTCCAGTAAGTGAAAGAGGTTCCCCAGCACGAAGTGGTAATCGGCAACCATCCTTGCAGCTTCTTACGACAACAGGATCTCCTGAAAAATCCCCAACGAAACAATCCCAAAAAACGACGGCTAAAACTAATTCAGTGCCTACTCCAGCGAAAACTTCTGCTGGAAAAGTGAGTACGCCAAAAATTAAAGCAGATCCAGATGCGCCTCCACCCGTGCCACTCCCAACATCCCGAAAGAAAGACATGGACAGATGGGGAAAGCTTGTTCAAAGGGCCAACAATTTGAAAAAAGATCGTGAAGAACGGGAAGCTCAAAAGCAGACAGGTGGACAAAAAGGAGGAACGAAGGATCAAGAGCGAACTTCGCAAAAGGATAAAGATAATCAGGATAATAATTATGAAAAGCGATCACCGAAGAAAGACCAGCAGCGTCAGCAGCAAGAGAAAGAACGGGAGAGGGTGCAAAAAGAAAAGGAAAAACAACAACAGGCTCAGTTGCAAAAAGAAAAGGAAGAGAGATTAGCTAAAGAGCGTTTGCTGAAGGAGAAGGAGAAGAAGGTGGTTCTCAAGGAAAAGAAACGGGATCATAGAGAATCGATTACTGTGTTGCCACCTGTTGTTAAGCTGGCTTCAAGAGCAACTGCATATCTTACAGGAGAAGATCAACAGCATAATCAGCACCAGCCCATACCTCCTCAACAGTTAATGGCAGTGATTAAAATTGATGATACGACGACGCAGGTGATTGATAAGCGAGTCGCACATGACATCAGTATACGGCTGAGGAATCTTCTGAAGTTACCCAAGGCTCATAAGTGGGTTTGTTATGAGTGGTTTTACAGTAACATTGACAAGTAAGCTAATTAAACAGCATTGATATAATCATAATATTTAGTAACTTATCTTATCACGTATTAATGTATGTATTTTTTTCTCTTCCAGAGTACTTTTCGAAGGCGAAAATGATTTTCAAATATGCCTTAAGGAGTCCTTTCCCGCCTTAAAAGCCAGAAAATTGACAAGAACGGAATGGACTAAAATCCGTAGGCTGATGGGAAAACCGAGACGTTGTTCACAGGCATTCTTTGATGAAGAACGTGAAGAATTGGCAAGAAGAAGAGCAAAAATTAGGCAAATTCAACAACGGAAAGTTACTGATTTTAATTACAAGGAACTTCCAGATGAGATACCGTTACAGTTGGTTATCGGCACTAAAGTCACTGCCCGCCTCAGACGCCCACAGGATGGCCTTTTTACTGGAACCATAGAAGGTGTGGATACTTCTAACAATACGTATCGTATCACTTTTGATCGTCCCGGCTTGGGAACACATTCTATACCAGATTACGAAGTTTTGGTAAGTTTACTTTTAGATATTCCAATTTACCTCTTTAATAAATTAAATGATTGGAAATTAAAATATAAACATAAATTTTACTTTTAGTCTAATGACACACCTGAAACTGTGTCAACATCCAGCTTTGCCTTGAAGATTCCAAGAAGAAGTGGTGGATTCACTGTTGGTACGTTCAAATTTCAAAACCCCGTACTTCTCGGAGATCAACCTGAGGGATTCCCTAAGTCACCATTTCCAGCTGATGGAATGCTTGGAGGTTTTCCGATTCGACTTCTCGATATGATTGTAAGGACAGCCTATCAATTGTGTTGAGATTGTATCTCGATTTCCATGAAAAGTTCCTTCTAGATTATTATGAAATCATTCCATATTTATTTAGGTACGACTTTCCAAGCTTCTTAAAGCAAAACGTGAAAAAATTATGACATTGAAAGAATTAAACGTGGAAGCCGAAAAGATGAAATCGTACGGGAGACCTTACAATTCTGAGTACAGGACACGTTATGCCCGGTGTGTTCTTGATCTGGATTCTATGAATAAAGAGATGGCGATGTATTTGGAAGGAATTCAGACCTACTGTTTGGAAGTAAGTTTGCGGCTAAAATTGGACTGTCTCAAAATAATAGTGTTGCATATGAATTATGTCGCTTGCATATCAATTAACTGATTGATCTAAATTAATTATTTGTTATATAACTCCACTTTAAGATAACCAATGACCATGGATCGACAACCCAAATGGTTATCCCCGAGCATATTCTGGACAATTCAAGACAGGAGGCCTCCATGGTGGTTTCTACCTACAACTGCAAGGCCAACCGCACTTTAGTCCACAATCAGAAAATTGTCGCATTGGTTCATCATTTAACGTCTCTCATGCTTCAAGTTCGGGTAACTAAGCAGTGCAGTACATATATTTTTCACCTGATAAAATGACGTAATTTTAAACATCACTAATTGGGACATTTATAATTGTTGATTTCCAGGCTCTTTCAACATCGGACAGGAACCTTTACGAGCTGAAAAGTTTGAAAGACACGATTAAGGACGTGAAAGCCTCGCTTGAGGGCAAGAATTTACAGTGCTTTCAAAACAAAATAGAAATTCCTATGAATAGAATTATTGCAGGATTGTGCGTCTCGCAACCCAAAGCATATTGAGCATAAAGGCAGACATAATATTCTTGAAATTTTAAGACATGTGATTTAATGTAACTTTTAGACGAGTTGCCAGCAGTGTTATTAGTGTTCTAATGTATTTGACACAGGCGGATCATTTTTTCTGCCGCAATCACTTCAGTAATGCTTTTGTTATTATCATTTTTGTGTGTACTTGTGTGTTAGTTTTAAGTTGCAGAATGGTTACATTTTTTGAAGTTCTACAGTTTTAAAAATAATTGGTGAATGAAAGGTTTACCCGCTCCTCGCAGTTCTCAATATGAGTTTTTTGTAGATTTTAATAGTTAATTCGAAATATCTCGCCCTCGCCTTGTGTACAAAGGTGTTTGATTGACTTTTGAACAGTGTATTTGTGTGTACTATAAATCATCCCTTATGTTTTCCGAACGAAAGATTATGCCTTTGTTTAAAATCTAAGAAATGTACATACATAAGTCATAAGTAAAACTTGAGCTGTAGTTTAGGTGTTTAAGCAAAAGCACGTAAATAATATAACAGACATAACGTCTTTAAATATAAAATTATACTTTAATATTTTGTTGAGATAATAAAGAATTTTAAACAAGGAAAATATTTTATGGACTCATATTTTGAAGAATGAATTGCATTACCCCAATGTCCCTTGTTATATGTATAAATAACGTTGATTAGATTCATGGTATAAAATAGACAACGCACTAATAGACAGTGCTTTCACACGAATATATATATTTATTTATTGACACGAAGTGCGGTACATAGTACATACGATATACACATGGAGAAAATAAATTTGTAATTCACACATCAATGGTTTTGTTGATTATGGAATAGTAAATACATATGTATGTATACATATTGTAGTTATAACCAACATTACAAACAAAACTTCCATGCACTTTTTCATATTTAATTAATTAACGTTTTGATTTCAGTTCAAAATTAAAACTTCTACGTTTATACAAATTGCTAAAATACATTTTTTGTAAATAATTTTTCGATACAAAACGTTTTAAAAAACTACTAGACTCTCGCTACAAATATATTTTGACTACACATATATTATGCATAGAAAAGACGAAGAAACACGATTACATTTACGATACGGCGATATAATAATATATTTAATATAGATATACACATTGTTTTCTATAACGAACGAAACGAATTATTCAAGCAATTGATTTCTATTGAAATCAATTTTATGCATGCAGTAAAAAGTAGTACTTTCACAATACTAATTTTGCTACAACTTATTACATAGAATGTGCACTTGGTTTGACAGCTTCTTTAACAAAGATCTCACTCAACTTGCCACAATTTATGAAGTCCATAGTTTCTTATATTTAGTGCTACAATTACACAAAAAATATTCAATATTATGTTGTCGGAAACAAAAAACTTTGAGACATTTTACTGACATTTTTTTCACGAGTAGAGTACAATAACGCAAGTTTGCCATTTTATTGAAGCCAAAAGTGTCATTACACAATACACAACTAACCAGGCTGGCATTTTAAATAAATTGATTTCACTATAGCCTCTAGAGTAATTAAAGCCTCTCGCGGTCTGGATATAATGTCATTGACTTGTACAAGTAGCATGACATAGTATCATGAAAATTGCTTATATTCCTAATTGTTATTGAAGTCTACTTTTCGGTCAATCAAGCGTACTGTTCGTTTATAGAGCATGATGAAAATGAGCAGATCACATGAGAATTATAATACAAAGAAAGTTCTACTTTAAAATTGAAAGTCAATTAGGATATCGATACTAATTAATTGCACATAATTCAGTTTGCTTAGGACAACTTGCTAAGACAAAAATAAAGTTGATTGAATGAACTACTAAAGTGGTGAACGACTATTAATATTTTAAACCCTTGGATACTTTACTTGACAGATTTGTGCATCATATGATTTGCTTCATAGCTATTGTAGTTTTCTATTTCAGCCAAAGTACTATAAGTATCTACGAGTTGCATAAGCTTTAGTATCTTCCTCCACGTCCTTTTCCCCCACCACGTCCTCTTTTAAAAGGTATTCCTGCAGCAAGATTTTTTCGCCTCATTTCCAGTCGCTCCAACGGACTTAGGTCAATATGCGGACCTGGCATTTCCAATCTTTTAAGGTCTAAGTAGGGAACTACTGGCGTATCTGGAATGGATAGTAAGTCAGAGCCGTCAGACTCTAGATCTCTCAAAGATCTTGAAGAACCTATGGTAGAGCTGTTGGAAGCTGGAGAACCTGCCCTCTCGTTTCTTTCATGGTTGTGGTGATGATGATGATCGTGGGATATTTTTTTGTAAGAGAAATCAATCTCGTCGGGGAGTTGACAGGATTTTGAAAGTAGTTTTGTGTAAGGATTACCAACAATTTTAGATAACACATCATCGTCATATGTTAATCTTGGTCTTGGCTGATGCTGGTTCTTTTTCCGCATTGCAATGGCAAGAGAATAGGCGTCGTCAATTTCATCCTCGTCGTCTACGTACAGACCAGCACCTGATTCATAAACAACTCTTTCGATGGTTTCGTTGATTGATTGTTCTACAGCAGGATCCATCTTGGGAATAGGCTTGGGTGCCTTTTTAGGTTTGACTTTTGCGGTTGGTGTTGTAGATGTATTGGTACGTTTCGTCACTTTTTCCTCTTTGGTGTCTTTAATTTTCATTTGTTTTTTAGGAGGCTCATGATCTTCAACTGGCGGTTGTAGCTGCTGTTGTTGAGGTACGGTTTGACTTTGGGTATTTTTGATTGATTTTATGAATGCTGGCTTTTTTGGTGTTTTTTTATTAATATAATTGAGTTTTGTCTCTGGAGGTGTTGTCTGGATTCTCTTTGTTTCCTCGTCGGAGTCATATTTCAGAGATGCATAGTGAGAAAAGGTGGTTGGTGATTTTGGGGATATCTTAACAGTCTTTCCTTTCGTTTCAGTGGGCAACACGGCAAACTTGGTTATTGACATATCATCACTTCCAGACGCAGACAGTCCGCTGCTGCTGCAAGATGTGGAGGGTATTGCACATTGAACATGTTTTGCCAACGTTTCTGCCGCCACAGTGGATATTTTATTTAGTCCCTTTTCACCCAATTTGTTTTTAATTGTATTTGCAAGTTGCGACACAATAGCTGCTGGTTCGGGGATTAGTCTTTGAGCTTGAACGGCATTTGCTTTTACATTAACACTTGTTTTATTTGCATTGTCAGTAGTTTTGGTGCTCATATTACTTTGAGAGGTCTGAGAAGTAGATGTTGAGAAGGTAACTAATGTTTTGGGCTTATTCTGAGCAGTCGTTTCAGTTGTTTTTGATTTTTCAGTTTTTTCGAAGGAATTGGCAGTGTTTGTCGTTGTCTCTAGAGTACTCACAACTGCATGCATAGGTTTTGGCAATGATTTTGAGGCTACCTCTAGTGCTGCTACTGCAGGAGCGGAAACTCCTGTTTGGGAACTTTTCTTCATGTCATTAGCGCACTTGCTATTGTAATTAACAATGTCAGCAAGCTGTGCGGCCATTGGTGATTTGGTGAGTTTTTGTGCAACGTACTTTAATTTTGCATCCATCGCCGCTTTACTAACGCTTTGAACTGTCACAGGGGTACATGCTGTGTTTGTGGAGGGGATTGCAGGAGAAGCAACAACAGGCTTCGGGGCGGATTGAGATTGTTCTATTGACTTTTGAGGAACTGAAACTGGGGTCGGGGAATTCGAGAGAGATGACTGTGGCGAAGCACTATTTTGTGCATTCCCAAGTTTTAACCCACTACCAGAAAAAACAAGACCAGCAGCTGCGGACATGGCCATCATTGTTCGTTTCATACAAAACGGACCAATCTGTCCTGGAGACTTTGTAACGCTGACTTTTTTGACTTGTTGTACTTTATTGTCCTTTTTCGCAGTAACTGCTTTGGATGTTGTTGGCGACTGACCGTCATTTTCGCTTGCGGTAGGACTAGCGTTTTCTTCCACTTTGTCCACCTTTCCAAAGGTCTTTTTCGGGCGATTTATATCCACTTTAGAATGACTTACAGTCGATGTCTGTTGAGCTGTTTTAACTTCACCAGGTTGCTGGGTAACTTGAGAAGGGACATTTCTTTGTCCTACATTCAATTCATCCGTCTCTGTCGAAATTTGGGATTGTAGCTTTTTTGAAACCATGTTAGAGGGTTTCATTGACACAACTGACTTTTTAGCGAATATACTTTCATTAGCCGCTTTAGAAATGGTTTGTTGCTGTGCGGCTGCGGAGTTTTCACGCTTTGCAAATAATGCCTTGCGTTCACCGCTTGCTGGCGTACTTTGCTGCTGCTTTACTCTGGTGAAAGTTGCTGATGTTCTCTTCCGCTGTGTTGGCTGACTGCTGCGAGCTTTCACCGGTTCTTTTTCGACCATTTCAACCTTTTCTTCCTCTGCTTCTTCTGACTCATCATCATCTTCGTCGTCGTCATCCTCATCTTCTACGCTAGAGGTTGTAGATGTACTGCAATACGCTGGCACAGCAGCGGCAGCAGCTACAGCCAAAGAATGATTCAGAGTTCTCTTTGCGTAGCATTTTTTCGAACTTTGTCCTCCAGCTTTCCTGACTGCAACAACAGGAGTAGGCTTACAAATAACCACAGCCTTAGTTTTCTGTTTTTGCTGCTTTGCTTTCGCTGCTGCATTTCTTCGTGCAGCCTTTGAGTAATTTCTAGCCGTTGCTCTTCGTCGAGAAGTTGCTCTATAGTTTCGGGACGCTTGAGAATGTTTAGGACTACCATTTGGTTTCAGTTCATCCACATCCGACTTTAGACCCATGATGGAAGGTCGAGACATTCTTCGGGAGACTAAAATACAGTCGCTAGATCTGATGTGTGGGTTGCATGGAACGCAGTTTGGACACACAGTTACTGTCTCTGGCGGTGGGGCGTGGGTTGCAGTTACACGTATGCATTCTGGGTGGAATCCTGACATACATCTAGTGCATGTCACTGTCACGTCTAAAAATATTCAAGATTTAAATGTTGTTAAATGATTGAGCTAAATATCATGGCGTTTTAATTGTAGTGCGGTGAAATACGGTTTAGTCGTTTACCTTTCTTCTCACAAACTGTACATTCATATCGCTTTTGTTTAGCTTTTCGTCTTTCCACACCAGTAAGACTAAGGGAGTTGGGAGGTGGAGGTGGTTCCAAACTACTAGGATCACTTCTTCTTGATCTCTTGGATCGCTGCATAGAAAGAAACAGAGTAAAAATTGAATGTACTTGTGAAAATAGCCAAAACTCCAGCTGCTGCAACGATATATTTGCAAGTGATATGGTATTGCAATGCTTGTAAAATAAGTTAGCTGTCTCTTATTACCCCAGCGTCGTTAGGATCATCTTTGGACTTATATTTCGGGTTTGCCGTTGTCCTGCGTCGCCTCTCAGTTCTCCTGGACTCAGCCTGTGTTTTGAGGTACACCTCTGGTGTAACCAAACCCAACTCGGAAAGAAAGGTTTCCTGTGTAAGATAGGTTTCGGGATGTGGAGGATCAGGATCTGATGTGAACGACTTTTTCCTCCTTTTCTTAACAGGAGGAGACGTTGGAACACGAAAAACTGGCGGTGGTGGTAGCAAACGAGATGATGGTCCTGGAAGCAGATAATATGATGGTACAGGAAATGTACGAGAAGAAGGTCCTGGCAATACACGAGAAGATGGACCTGGAAGTACGCGCGAAGAAGGTCCTGGTATTACACGTGAGGATGGTCCTGGCACTGGAGCTGTCACTGCAATTCTGAAATTACCACCATAGTCAGAATATTATTTGTATGCTGAATGTACGTAGTATTCCATATATAACAACTAACAAATAATAAACAAATCATTTTCGATGGTGTTTACGGTTTCCACATACTTTCTCTTTGCAATGAGACGTTGCTTGATTTTTGCAGATGTTGTTAGCTTCTTCAGGGATCTGCGTCTCGCTTTGGCCTCCTGTTTTCGCAAAGTCTTGCTTACCCTTTTCATTCGTATTCGGGAAGCAGCAAACGGCTCACAGTTGCTACAGATCCCATTGAATGTGTCTTTCATAACCAGATCGTAGCACTTTCCATCGTTTGTGCAGTTCCATCGTCTCAGTTTCTCCATCAAGTTTCTCTGTAAATATTTTCCATTGCGCAAAAAGGTATAAAGTTTGCTCAATAAGCCCCATATAATAATACTAGCGAATGCTGCTCTCAGGTATATCATCGATTGTACAATAATAACACATAATAAACCCTCAGACAGCTTATCATTTATTTAAACTTTTTAAAATCCTTCAAGTATACCTGTTGTTTGCATAATGACCGAATATCTCTCACGGCTGCTTGAGGGGTCAATGGTTTATAGCCGCCATCTTGAGGGGGTCTCGGTTGATTTTCTGGATCTCGCAAATACTACAAATATTAAAAGAAAAATTCCGATAAAGTAAAGAAACTCATCCTTCAAAAACCCATCTAACACTATATTTGCCCATTAAAGAATACAATTTCCAACACTATCTGATCTTCGTTGGTATTGCACACTTCATTGCTATTAAAACAAAGCTGTATTCAGTCAGTGATTTCATTGTATGCATAATCACACAACACTGCTAGCGTATAGGATTCCGCCTTTCACTTTTTCTTAACAATATACCGATGAAAACACAAGCCGTATTTTTGAATTTTATTGCACAGATACCATAAAATTTCAAGTTACATCCCAGCAATTATCATTAATGCACTAAAAACTAGAAAAATGTGATAGAGTTGCCGATGTTATGCATCACCATATTCTATCTTATCCTTATAGTGAAAGAGACCGTACAAAATAGTACAGGTCTCAAGATGCCCCGTTTGCATTATCAGGCATCAGCTTCGTCATCATCACAAGCAAACGCTGCTAGCTGTATCCAAAAAGGAGAGTAAAGCATATAAAGCATTCAAGCAATGTGGTCTGCTTCGACGTGCTAAACATTTTTTCTTCCTATTTTCCCCTTGCCTTTTGCCTGCCTCTTGCCTCTGTATGATGTGTCACACAACATTCAACATAGTATGTTGAGTGAGTTGACTGTTGGAGAGTTACTGTTACTATGCATTAAAAAGTAATATAATTTTTGCTGGATATTTTATTCAGCTACTGCGCTGCTGGTAATATTTTATACCATCTTGGTCTTCTATCATGATGAGTTTGTGTATGATGTAGATTTCTCTGAATTAGAATAATATTTATCATTTTGTTAAGATAATTTTTCGTAATCACAAATCAGCTAAGTTAGCATTGAGCATTACATTACAGTCTTCGCATTTCCAAAATAGAACAAAAGCAAAACTGAATGTGAAGGTAGCATAGAAATAATGTCAAATCAAAAAGTCATGGTTCTTATAACTTAATTTGTTGACGAGCCGCTCCGATCAACAGTCACGTCGTATACGCAGTCTTGACTAGGCTCGACTATTCTCTCATTCCCTCAAGAGTTGCAACATCATCATGGCCATTAGACATTAATAAAGCCACTAATATTTAAGAATTCATATAAACTTTCTTAACTCTTTCTTGAAAAACGCAACGCTGTGTCCTGTCCAGTTGACAATATTATTAGAGAAAACAGCAAAACGCAACCAAAAAAATCCAAGTGAAGATGTTGCTTTTTTTAGTCTGCGTTGACTTGGGTACTTTAAAAAGTCCATATTACCCATTCCTTCCTACCCAGCAACCCCCAACTCACAAAAGAGATAGAAGATGAGCATGCATGCATGCACAATACATACGCAAACATCACTCCACTCTTGTGTAAATGTAAATGGAAAAAAATGTTTGTTATGTCAAGGTCCACCAAATCTATCCAATCTGCCCAAAGCAATTTTACATACCTTGCCTTGCCTACTTATTACTACCGCTGCCACAAATTTCAAGAAATAGAATATAAGGTGTACTATTACGTATTTAACCAAACCACTCGTTCTTCTTTGCCTTCGTAGCGAACAAGTAAGCAAGCAATTCCCATCACCATAAAAAAAAGCTTTCCGAAAGCAGTTGATATGCACATACTTATACATCTGTAAGATCTACGAAAGACATGGCTTTTCTCCTCTGGTCTCATCATCATCTCATCTTGTCTCTTTTTGAATGCACGCATACCGTTGTCATCATGATGCTATATTACCTACTAAGTATGCCACCTTCTCTCGTCATTTTTATCTGTTTCGTCAACCTTTTATTATCATCACTTATTATCATGTTGCTCCGATTGTTCCACATAAAATTACTGTCAGCATCAGCAATGGAACAGAGACAAAGATTAGACAACAACTTGACTCGCTTTTTCTGTAAAAATAGCAATGAATACAGACAGTTTCTAGAATTTTCCGTTATTGCTCGCTAGCTCTTAAATTAATTCCACTTGATGTTATATCATATCATGATTACCCTTACCAAATGATGCTGATTGTGAATAAGACTAAATTAGCTAATTTGCCACATTTTATTTAACAGTACTGTCAGCAAAGTAATACGATGTCATTGTTATTAATTAAATTTAAATCATAGTCGCGTAAAAACCCTCAATTACTATTACTGCTACAAACATTTTCTAGCTTTTCTATGAATTAATTTTTTGATAAGATGATTTCCGATAACCTTTAAAATATGTCATGTAGAAAATTAGGCAGATGAGATGATCTCTTTCTATCATATCCTTTTCCATAGAATCGGATGTTGTTTGTAAGAAAAACAAAGTTTTGAGAAGTTCCGGAAAGCTCACAATCGCAATCAGAAAGCATGTATTTTGACACAGCTTTCAATTCAGGTTGGATCAGTTGGATGTTGGATTTTTGGATCTGACTGAATCTGCAAAAACAAATGCAGCTATTTTGTGCCCTCTACTTGTCTTTCCATTCTTTCTAGCTATCTTTCAGTTTGCTCCTTGGCCATGGTTACTTTTTTAAGAGTAAGTATTGCGTCCATGTACGCTTCTGATAATCTACACAAGTACTGAAGACTTTTAGCAGTAGCAATGGTAGTAGCAAGTAGTAAGCCGTAACAAACGGTATATCATCATCATCATAACAAGCCAAAGAGTATTGATTATTAGCAAAAGCAAAGAAGTTGTAGATATGTTGTGTGTGTGTGTGTGCGTGTGTGGCGGCGGTGGTTGGTAAGGAAGGAAAAGGGAAGGCATCCTCATGAAAACTCTCACTCGCGAGAGGAGACTCCCCAAAAAACTTGCAACTAAGCAAAGTAAGCATCGCCACCACCGTGTCCTTTATTACAAAGACGTTCGTTTTGTAGTAGAGTTGCTGTTGCACTCTCACCATTCTGCCATTGCAATGCAACTTCCTCTCTTGAGCTGTTTCATTCAATTCGAAAAGCAACGCAATACTATTTGTAAAAGTATACATGGTGAACAGCCCCAGTCAGGAGAAAAAGCAGCAGCGCTTTGGCTATGGCTCATATGACGCTCCCCCATCCAATGGTAGTGGTGGTGGGTTTCCAAGATACGATTTGTCTTACGCCATGGTTACCATACAAAACTTATGATATGGTAGTCGTGGTGGCGTCGGTGGTAGATGGCTTGGCAGGCATCGCATTGGATCGGTGGCGGAAACACCATTTTAAGACTTTAACAGCTCACTCTAACTTTTTTTTATGCAGTAGAGTAAAAATGCAATTGGTGCACATCATGACAAAGCTGGGGTTTTTAGTAAACTGCTTCTTTTACTTCGTCTGATCTTCACATTTATTCTCATTTTTTCCCTTTCTGTCTATCTGGCTTATAAGCATAAATGCATACTTTTAGTGACATTCCCATTTCATTTTTACTCGTTTCACAGGAAGATGAGATATGGAATATGGAATACACGGTAACATGTAAATACAAATATATAATGTAAATGTAACCATAGCAATTTCTCTCTATATGTATGTAAGCCATGGATACAACATGATGCATACGATATGAAACGGAGAATGTGTCACCTTTTCACTCTCCTAACTTTTTGGCTGGTTTTTGTTATAGAGAGTGGATAAAAATGATGGCAGGCAACATGTGTGTAAAGAAGTAGGCGGAAGGGGACGCTGATGTACCTATCCAAGACTTTGAGGTTGGATCAAAAGAGATGGAATGGAAGTGAAATGGATGGATATAGATGGATGGCTGCCCGCATGTATGGAGGTAGGTGGTGGTGGTTGGTGTTTCAGGATATGGAGTAAATAGGGAACTAGTTGTCCGTCGAGTTTTGATTAACAATGTTATACTACCGCTATATATTGAGCTGATTGTATTGTGAATGTTGTGGTTGTGGTGTGGTATGGTATGGCATGAGTATCCTGTGTGATTTCATTTCTGTACAAATCTATCAAGCAACTCTTTTTATACGGTGGAAAATCTTTGAAGATTGAGTGTAAATTTAAGGCGGTGGGAGCAACAGTCACAGTCACAACTTTTAGCAGCAGCGACAATAATACTGATTTGATTTCGCTGCTGTAATGTTACTATTTTCTTTGCATGTTTTACACGATAGCGTAAGTAGCCTTTAGCAAGCAAGTAGAAAAAAGAGAAAGAAAAAGAGAGAGAGCAAAAAAATGCAACGGGTATTTTTGTATTGTTTGTGAGAGAGACATGATAAAGGAGTGTATAAAAAGTATAAAAAGTTCGCTGTTGGTTTTAGTAAATTCCAAAATTTTATGAAAAATATTTGCTACATAATAATAAGAATAACAGCATAACATGGAATTAAAATGCCGTTTTCTTTGCCTTGCTTCTGTTCTCGTATATTTTCTACATTTCTTTAACATCTTTGCTCACACTGCATGACCGGCCAAGACCGGCTCAGCTTATTTTATATATATGTTTTAGAGTAGTTGAGTTGTTATCAACACCATAATATGCGCAAAACACGTATTATTTTATACCTCTGTTCCAAAAAAACGACATGTACTACATACTACTTGACTGTCTATGTAACTTAAAACGAATTGTACGGACGCAATATGTGTTGTATATGTATGTGTACTATGTATATCTTATACACTTTTATATCATTCATAATAATTTTAAGTGAAAAAGCGTAACCAAAAGTCGTGAATGAGATAAACTTTTTAGAGACTGCAACAGCTAAACAACAGCAACGTAAAAATATTTTCGCAAAGAAGCAGCGAAAGAAATGGACAGAGTTTTTGTATGCAGGCGTATTGCCACTTACTTTTGACAATGTTGTGAAAGTTTTTGCTCATGATGATATGACATAGAGATTATACACAAGTTTTTAGGATTCGTAAAATTATTGCTTGTTGGACTAGTTGGATTTCTGTGGGGGGAAAATGCAGTAGAAGAACAGGGGGAGAAGAAGTTGGTCTAATGGAACATCCATGAAGGGAGTCCCTTTTCTCGCTCGACCGTTACTTGAGTCGGCGTCGTCAACATCGCCATTTTTTTATGATGGCTTCATTGGTTTTCATTCATTTATAAAAGGTAAACATGGTTGGTGAACAAACAGATAATAAATGTAGTCGTTTAGTTGGTAGTTGTGGGTAAAAGCGATTAATGACAGCATGTGAAATATTATACCTACGTATTATAGAGAATAATAACTTTTGTAAAAATAAATAAATAAATGCAGCGCAGCGTGCGAACCTTGAAATAGTAGTCATCCTGCAATACTTACACTCATATCCCACTTAAAGTTAAATTAAGATGATGTGATGAGCAATGGGTAAAGTAGGTTTTTTAGGGAGTGAAAAATGTTCATCAAGGAAACATGCATGAGAAGTCTTTCTCTCTGCTTTGCTCATAACGTTCGTGTCCATCTATCCGCGTTGCCAAGCAAAAGGTTTCCCTTCATCTTCCTTGTTAGCCATGTAGACTCGCAGAACACACAAGGCAGAAGCAACTCCACCATCGCACCACACCACAAAATGTTTTAGACGAGAGGATGCCGTTTTTACACCAAAAAACCAGAGTCAGAGAGAAACAGAGTTTGAAGGAGAAGAGAAGAAAGGAGAGAATCTCTGTATTTTTGAATGCACAAGTTTTCTGGTAAAATTTTTGGCTGGTTGGTTTGGTGGTGGTATGATATGGTGGGGCATGAGGAGGAATGCTGTTGCTTTGCTGCTAACAATAAAATAAAATACTCTGTGTGGTGCATTGCTGCTTCCACTACTTCACTCTCACACAAAACAAGGCAGTAGTAGAGTATTCAAAGAATAAGGAACCACGCAACCAAAGTAGTAAGCAAGACAAAAAGTATTTTTCTCTGGTCAGAATTGAACACAGGAGAGTTTTGAGCTGAGGCAAAAATGTTAGCAACAAAATACAACGTTAACAGCAAACGATACTATAATGATCGCATATTCTACTGCTAACATCATCAAACCAGTTGGGCTGGCCTGCCTTTGACAAAAACGGAGGCATTGGGGCAATCTGAACCATTCCTCCTGCCTCTCTCTCTGCCTCACTCAACTCACAACTCTGCTCAACTTTTTTACGTACAAAGCGACCAAAAACTGTTTTTTATCTTTTTTAACTTGGGCACTACTACTTTACTTTTGCTGCTGATGTTGTCGATTCTCTTGCCGACGAATTCGAGGTGGTGGTGTTGGTATGGTGTGCTATGATATGAGGATGATGATGGTAGCAATATAACAAGCTTTTGGTAGTAGTGGTGAATGGTGGGTGACTTGTTTTTCTTTTTGGTTTGGATAATGTGATGTACATTACTACTGAATATTTACTATTCCACTCGCCAGTTCTCCTCTTAATGAAATCCCAAACAAAATATTCCAGCTTCAATCATGACCAAAATTGAGTGGCGAGCAGTAGTGTAGTATGTGTAGCAAATAGTGGGAGCATTGAGCAGTAAATTATTTTGTTACTTTTGATTCTGTTTGATGTTTTTTGATGATAATAATATTAAAATGATAACGCCATGTCTGTGACTCAGAAGATCAGACACATATGAGTTTAGTGAGATACCTAGATGCAATTCTTTAAAATAAAGGTCTGGATGTGGCGTGGCATGTCCAATAAAAATGTGAGGAATATATACTCCTAATTTCACAATTTTTTATCTGGGACAACTTTAAAACAGGTTGATTGCACTGAACTAAAAAAATATATATTGATGGGAAATTACAGAATAACACTTTGTTCTATGACAAATAGTTCTTTTAATTTGGTATGATATTGAATAGTAACAGGTTAGCATTCCAACCTCCAACGCTCATGCATATAAAGCTCTTTGAATACTCAATAATTTTTAACAGTGCGCTATACCATGATATTTAGTAGGATATAAGATAATTGTGTATCCTTCTCAAAATTCAAACATGAACATAGTTTTGCTTTCATTGCTGGCATTAGTATTATTATTGCATTGTTTCCCTTTGATGATATTAAAGAGGAGTTCCCCGACGCAGAATTCGCAATAAACTAAACGGTAAACAGAAAATGAAATTGATGTCAGTGTAGATGGCAGTATGGACTAGTCCACAACATGGTTTAGGATGGAATGGTAATGTCAAGTAAACATGGGAAATGCCGGGGGATTAGGAGAAATGACATGACACAGTCATAAGTATGGATGGTAGCAACCAAGCCAACTATTTATAATTATACAATTTATTACTACACGATTGTTTCATGGTTGTTTTTCGTTTGAAATATATTTATGAATAGGTGTAAGTGCTTACAGCCTGTCTAAAGTTGTGCTAAGTATTGTACAACTTAACTGACCTGTCGTTAGCAACTGATTTTTTTTTCACGTTGTTTAAAGAAAATACTTTGTGTTTGCCTATCTCATCAAGTTAACACTGTAATTGCGCCAAAAATACGACTCAAATATAATATATCATGTGGAGAAAAAAAACTCAAGAACTGAACATTTTTTTATAAATAATCACATTAAAATAAACTTACTTGATGCTGACCGCAAGCCAATGCTATACGGTTTTGAAGTGCATTGAGCAGCTTGAAAAGGTTACCAATGTCAATCCCACTTTTCACTTGATGAGGGAGTAGCTGCTCAGGTGGAACTAAAAAATGCGCAGGCATTTGCACAGGTTGCGCAAGATATGGTCGTGTAGATGGTCCTGGAATGGGAGCTACTATCAATTGTTGAACTGTCCTTTCTGGCATTGAGCTGATTCCACCTCCAGTGCAGCTGCCGCTGCTTCCATTGGAACCTGACGGCCCAGGCTCCATTGTTAATATAAAAACTTTTATATTCCACACAAATTCAATTTACAAGATTACAACAACTCTATTTTTACAACACGTCCACCACTTCAACTCTAACAGTTTTGCAGCACAGCACTGATTACTGTAATGTCCACGTTGTTCACTTTTAATTGTTAACAAGCCCTTCACAAGAATCTCAAATATAACTTCACTGTTTAGAATCACTTTAGTTTTCTCACAGAGTTATAAACGAAGTTATATTTATAGTTATTTCCGTATTTTTTTTTCTTTCTCACATTATTGAATGGGTGGTTTAACTGACCATAATATAGTAGTCAAGTGAAATGAGTTGTTAGAAATATTTATTTTTTCGGAACCGACGACTACAGCCACAACACAACATTCACTCAACTCAGCTCGTCCGTCACTTTCAGACTCAGACCTCTTGTTTCTTTCCTCCGTCTCTTGTACAGAGCTCTCTTCTCCTTTAGCTGTGTGTTCTGCTGCTGTTGGTGATGATGTGATGGTTGTTGTTGGTCTTCTTGGTTCATAGGTGTTTCTTTTTCTACTACTTTATTTTATGCTGCTCCACAAAGAGCCGAAGAATTGTGCGAGAGAGAAGTAAAGTAGCAGAACGACGAACCAAGGAAAACTGACTGTCGACGTGAAGGTAGTCAAGTAAAATAGATGAAGAATAGCAGAAAGTGTAGTCGACGTTTTTTTTGCTTATATGTTGTATTCAAGTTAGTAGCAGGGAAATCATGATAATATGATGAGATAGTGGTGGTTGTTGGCTTGCTTGTATTTGAATGGTATAGCTAGCTCACTTGTATTTTAGCAAAGTAATATTGTTCACTACCACCACTGCCACTGCCACCGATGCCACGAACGAATCATTTTTATGCGAATTTACCAACTTGCAGTTATAGTCAAGTAAAGTAACGTATTTTGTGCAAGAGGAGAACAAGTTGAAACTTTGGCGTATGTAATGGAATTGGTTGTGTTTCTCGTACCAGATAAATTGCTAAGCTTATGCTCAGGGGCAAAGGTAATTTTCAGGGAATCCGGAGGAAAGAAGAGCCGAGGTTGAGTTCCTAGTTCCTGTACTCCTTACTTTACTCCAGCCAAGCACACTTTTTCCTTTGCCTTTTTTCTTCTTCTTTTCTTCTGCTAACTAATTTTAAAAAGGGAAAGGGGTAGTGTGCAAATCGGTTGTCGTCACTTGTTCTAAGTATATGTACTCTTGTTTTTTCCTCTTGTCGCGCTACACTCTTTTTAGTCTAATAGTCCAATTAAATCAAATCATTCAGTATGATGGTATGAATGATCAAAGCCCAGGAAAACGTTTATGCGATAACCATTTTTCTTACAAAAAAAGTGAAGAATAAGAAGGAAACCACTTGATTTTGCTTCTGATTTGTCTACTAAATTAATTCAGAGTATAAACGTTTCTCACAATATACCTACAATACAATAACTTAGAATTATCAACATAATGACATTTGGAATTGGGATGTGATGTGGCGCAGATCAAAACAGAATGTTCAGTTGCTGCTGCTGTCTTTTGGTTTGACGCCTGACACATCTTGTTCACTTTTCTTTGACTGTCACTTGACTCTGGTATGTCCTTTGCTTGCTTTTGACCACCATATAAATTGTAGCAATTTGTGTATAAAAATGTAAGTGGATGAATAGAAGGTAAAAATGGTGCAGAAGGATGATGATGAAGAAGAGCTCTAGTGCTACTGCTGCTTTTGCTCTGTTGAGAAAGAAGAAATCAGGAGGAGGTGGAATAGTAAATGATGAAATAAGGATAGGGAAAATATATTATTTTTTTGTGCTCTTCTTCTCAAGCAAGCAATTGTTTGTGTGTGCGCGATGTGATGTGATGGGAGATGTGAGAGAGTAGAGAAGAGAGTCAAGTGTGTGTATATCTATCTTGCTTTTCTGCTTGTGCCGTCGCGTCGTGGTGATATGATAGCGAAGAAGAAGATCTGTGATGTTATTTTCTTGCTTTTTTTCGTCTTCAAAAAAGCATTTTGATAACTGTATGTTTGTATGATGAGAGGAGAAGAACAATCCTACTGCATTTTATATATAAGGTTACAAAATTACTTTTTTTCTGTGTGAAAAGAGACTTCTCCTCTCCGGTGGTGGTGGTGGAGATGATTTCGGTGTTGATGATGATGGTTTTTTTTTGTTTTGTCTTCCAGCAGCACACGGAGCCAGAGAGAGAGAGAGCTAGAGCCTGCCACCACTACTACCCCTTGGATGATGAGGGAAGTAAATTGAGGGATAACGTTATATTGGTGGAGTAGGAATGTTTTTACGTTTACGTTAAATTTGATGGTAGCCTCCCTTTTGAAATGCAATATTTTCCTCTAGAAAAAAAAGTGGCAACAAAGCTTTTGGTTGTTTAGATAGAGAAGATATTGGTAGGTGCTGTTGCAGGAGGAGTATAGGGCCTGTTCTGCTGTGTATCTAGAAAGAAAATAGTTTCGATAAAGGAAAAGCCTGCTGCTGCTCTGTGTGTGTTGGAGGAGACATTGTTTGTGATGATGGGGAGTATGCACACACACACACCACACCGCACACCATACCAGTATACATTGTATTAGGTGACTACCTACCAACCTACTACAAGACTACAACCTTACAACCCATATTGCAATAAAAAGGGAAATGGATTCAAAACACACATTCAAAAAAAAATAGGAACAGTGTGTCTGTCCGTGTAGACGTTGGCAGTAGTATCATCACAAACTACAAACATTGAAAACGTAAACTGGTAGAGAGAGAGTATAAAAGCAAGGCATAGGATGGAGGAAAAGCCTTTTTACAACAGTAACCGAAAATGTTGATAGGATAGTCAAGTCAAGTGACACACGACCGACCACACCACCGCTTCATACATACTAGCTTTATTGTTGTATTTTTCTCACTGTGTATGTTGAAGTAAGTTTGTAATGAAGAGAGGAGAGCACCAGAGGATCTCCTCCATGCATTCTCAAATCCAATGCATATCCTTGTACAATTTTTTTTTCTGTTCCTCAAATAATATATATTAAGTTTGGTTGCATTGCAACTTGTGTGTGTGTAATGTTTTCAAGGTGCTGCTCTAAGCTGTATGTTGGATGGGATACATAAGATGAACATTGGGAACTCTAGAAGCTTAACCCACACGTATTAACGGGCTTTGAGCATGGATGGAAATGGAAACAAACTTGTATCCA
>JAQFZG010000182.1:0-43978 GCA_034695465.1 Entomobrya nicoleti | reverse complement strand
AGATAAAATATGTCTACAGACTACATACATATCCACAATATACTTTATGTCCTATTATAATAATATCAAGATCGCCGCATTACACACACTCACACGTTATTGCATTTTGGGGTTGTACTCTTAACCATCACCATCATCATCAACATCAGAAGCAGATCATCTGAAAATACCTTTGCCTTTAGTTCTTTCTAGTCACTTTACTTACTTTCTGCTTCTTTCGCATTTTCCTTGCTTTTCAAATATTATGACCCTCTTTTGTTAAGTGTGTGCACAGCAAAACGGTATTATTTTGTGCTTGTGTGTGTGTGTGTTTGTATGCTTCTAGCTGGCGACTACTACAATAACACAATACCAGCAGGTGAACGTAACATGACAGAAGGTATTCCCCTAATAACTGCCACCACAACAGTACAAGTTTAAATACACTGTGTGATTTAGTAACGGGGTTGTATTATGTTTGATTATTTGGCGTAGTTGTCCTTGTGATCTAGCCAACCGGATGCTCTCTCCATGACGGTTGAACATTGCACAGATTTCTCTTTGAAACGCATGCAATAATATATCATAAATAGGCGATTGAAATACATTTTTTAAACGCCACTGGAATAAACATTTCAAAGACGTTTTTTTATAAAATGCGTGGTTATACTTTATTTAGAAGGATCAAAACAAATTAGCAAAACTCTAAAAATTAGCCTGAACACCATGTTTTCTATATACTTTCATACTATGTTATTTGTCACGGTGTAGCTTTGGTCATGTATTTACTCCACGTTCAGTTGAATAATAACAATAATAATAATGAAGATTAGTTACAGAGACACACACTATTTTTTTTTCTCTCCCACACACCACAGCTGCATACAGATGTTACTTTGCTTACTTTTGCTGTTCTATTGAATTATTTGTATTGTCACTTGAGGCAGATAAAAATAACACACACTGACTCTCCGTTCTGTTACTATTGAATATAATTTACATTCACTTCAGTTCTGGGAAATAAAATAAGTAAATGGAATATAAAAAAAATATGAAAACGATGCTACACACTACAAAATCCTTTACCCAATTCACCTTTCCAAAACATGTTATTATACATATTACAAATTGCAGTGAAATACAAGGATGCCACGTTATGCACATACACGCATAAATATACATACACTAACGAAGCGTATTGTTAGTACTATTATTATCATTTTATGTCGTCATTAGTTGGGCCACAAAATACAGGAGATGAGCAGAGGAGAAGCGTAGCAACGACACCGAACTGAAAAGATAAAATGATACTTACTATTTTTATGGAAAAAGAAGCAAATGATAGTGCTCAATCGAGTGCGATGATGATTAGATGCGATATGTAATGGTACGCTGTACACTGTGCGATGTAGATGTACACTCAAAAAGATAAAAGTAAATACATGGGGTAAACCGGTCACAGCAAAGTTGCGTAACTCCATAATATTTCATCCATTACATTTAGAAGAGGTAAGCCTTTTGTATGAACTCTGAACTATTCAGAGACAGATCGATGATGAATCGACATTTCTACCGGGAGAATTCCGGCAAGTGGCATCTATCCAACGGTACATTTAGCAAACGTGTATTGAGTCCTCAGTTCTCACTGTTCAAATGTAGGATGATCATTTAATCAATGATGAAATGAATATAAAAAGAGGTGACAGTGACAGTACCACAACTCCAGTAAAATAAAGTAAAAAAAAAGTTCTAGGAATTTCCTTTATTATTTTTATGCATTCAAAATTCAAATAACCTTTCTTTCTGATATCATTCATCATATTGTATGGAACAAGGGAATTCCATATTGCCAGTTTTTAAGTAAATTTAATGTTAAACAATAAATGTGATATATTGATTAAATTTTGGCGTCGCGTGTAAATATTAGAGTATATAATATAACTGTTTACTTACATTTACATTTTACTTTTGCAACAAACTAATTTAATACAACGGTTGATATTTTGATGCACTGCAAGTAATTTTTGGAAAGAGACAATCAAAAAGTATAATATTTGCGATTTTGTGAAGAAAGTAAACGTAGTAGTTAGTCAATACAATAAACCCTGTCGCATATGTATTACGTGTAAATAATGAAAGTCAATACCAGTTCAAACTCAAACATTATCACGCAGGGAAGCAAACACAACAATTTTTGTAAAATAGCCGTGTAACTTTTTTCTACTTAATAAAGTTAAAAAATAAATATTAAAAATTTCTAAAGAAGTGAACTTCTTATTATCAGCATCATCCATGGAATTCCTAAGAAAAAAAAACCAAATAAAAGACAAGTTTGTATAGTAATCACAGTCACAATGATGAAAATAAGCTTTTGTAGAAGCTCTTCTCCTTCTATCTCGCTTATCTCTGCTTTTCTATGGCTTATAAAAGAATTATTTCCATTTCTCATTCTTTCTTTCTCTGCCACTCTAAAAATACTCAAGGGTTTATTTCATAAACTGCCAAGAGCAATATGCCAAGCCACGCCACACCATGCCATGCCACACATTCTCCATTCCATAATTCCACATTTCACACTCCAACAATCTATCCATCCATCCCTCTTCCACTTGTGTCTTGTCTTGTGACTTACTCGACTTTCACTTTTCAAAGAAATTTTCTCCAGAAAAGGATCCCATATGCGTACCATACATTATCTTATATTAAACAAGCATATATTATTTATGTATACATATTTTAAAAGATATTTCATTCCTTCAGCCTCCTTCAGTGTTGACTTACTTGGCTGAATGTGAAATTTCTGAATTTCTCCTCCAAAAACACGGAAAACCCTTCTCATTCTCACTCTCCGACGAATACTCCATGTTTGCCTAGCACAGAAAACAAGTGAGATGATCATGTCATCTCGACAAACACAGTTTGAACTACTTCTCATTGTAATGCAATGAGGAAGTAGAGGGTAAATTATGTATATATCAGAATAATTTGTTTAGTTTTTAGGTAGTTTCGCTGGGATCGGTTAGACTAGGGGATCCTAAAGAAGTAGCAGTTGTTACCACAATGCTGGTTGTCATCATTACAATTATTATTATTACCATTCCAAAAATAATGTCGTGGAGAAAGCTACTAAGCTAAAAAGAAATAGACAAAGAAGACGAGTCGAGGAAGAAGGACATTTTGTTTGTATGCAATTTGCTTGTGTCTGTAGGCTTCTGCAGAATACACACTAACTTTAAAAGGACACGAAGACACTGAAATTAGTTTACACTTTACAACTTTTCATCTTACAAAACAAAGTTGATGTAGCTCTGCAGTCGTCGTCCAAGGAATTATTAGCTCAATTCCCTTTCCCATACGTTCCTCTGAATAAAATGCCATGTCATTTGAGTGGAATCACGCAACCAAAAATACAAAAACTCATGCACAGTTCAAAGCAAGAGAGAGAAAGAGAGCATGGGGTTCAAAAGTATTAGGAAATTTTTTAAAGGGCATTTTTCTGTATATGCATGCACACCAGAGATCTCCAATTGAAGAATCACTTATTCATATGGTTGTACTGAAGGTGAACAAGAGCACAACCCAAAGATAAAAAAAATACTTAACTTATCATTGTCAACACCAATTTTAAAATGCATTCTTCCTTCGTACTTATGCGTAAGCCTTTGGGGTAACAACTTGATTTTGAAAAAGTTTTTGATATCTCAGCAGTAACCACATGCACATGAAACGAATGATTTCGTAACCAGGAAAATCAAATCACACAAAACGTGTAACGTCTTAATATTGCATGTTTGTTTATTACTGGTAATTAGGACGCGGGATAAGATTATTTTAAAAATATTCTAACGTTTACGCATTTATAGTAATCCAGACACAAATTCACTCGACTATATATATCTTTACCATAAACACTAAACTTCAAAAAAAATTAAGATCCGCAACGCTTGAACTAATGCCCAAAAGGCTGAATATTTCAAAAACATGCAGTACATAAAATACTGTGTATCCCTTACACTCGAGCCTTTTGTTGACTTGTGACAGTGCAGAGGCAAAGGAGTAGGAAGAAAAGGGAAAAGTTTGGATGGAGAAAGTCATTCATAAAAAATTGAGTTATCCACAATCGACACACCCATAATAATATGCAATGACAAGTGAAAACCTTGCTTCTTTGTTTCTGGCAACCAGGAAAATATTTAGCCTAAAGACCAGAGATATAATATGACATGGTACGTTTTGCCGCCGTTTACGTTTTGGTGTGTAAGGTTTTCATAGAAATACCCCATGGCTTATGGCATTCTTTTCGGTGTCGTTGTCGTCGTCGTCGTATATTTCTCATTTGCTTGGGTTCATTGTTTTGTTCTCTGTTTCTCCTCTCCTACACAACTTGCAAGTTTTGCGTGCACTTGAGTGAGTAAAAACACAATGAAAGCAAATCTAATAGAGAGGAGCAGAGGAGTGAGTTGAGGCGGGGAGGTTGGTGGTGATATTACTCCATTGTCACAATATCTCCTCTCCCCCTCCTCCAAACAATAATAACAATAACAAGAAGATGAAGGCAAAAGAGAAGAAAGTCTTGGAGGGATAATTGGCAAAAGCAGTGAACAATTTCTTGGTGATGATGGGGATAGGAGCTTTGCAAGTTTTTGGACAGACAAAGCCTTGTTTGCAAAAGAATAAGAAAATCTTGTTAGAAAGGAATGTATGCATTCTTCTGGGATTCTAGCGTAAACTTGGCTTTCACCTGAAAATTAACAAAAGAGAAATAAATGGGAAGGGAAAAGAAAGAAAAAAGACAATGTTGTGGTGAACTTTGTGCTTCTAAAAAGTTCCAGTTCACAAATACGTTTAACAGGTAGATGTACCAATTAAAGGGTCCGTCTGTCCTTTCTGATTCAGATTCTCTGCCGAATTGGGTACTATTACGTAGAACTTGGCTACATTCTGCTTACATTTTATTATTCTTACATTTGTTTCGTGATGAATAGTTCGTGCATAGTTTACACAGGAAATAATATGTCATGTATATATACTATAAACGTGCATTCAAAAATTGCATGAACTCTGCTTCTTTTTCGAGGATATCCTTTTTATGCTTGTGTGTAAGTCTGTGAAAACTCATTTGAGTGTACACTCTTTGTTTTCAGAGCTGTGAAAATTTGACACTCGTTGTGATTTCCTTGTGAGCTTCGGTAAGGTGAGGTGTTTCTAAGAACAAATTGACAGAGAAAAGTTAAGCGGATCAAAAGAAGCATGTAGTTGAGTATATAAGAGAATTGCTATCAAAAAATACATATAGTAAGAAAACTTTGCTTAGATCATGTGAACTGATGTGATGATGATACGAAATAATGACGTGGCGCTGTTCTGTTAATTCATGTTGAATGGAAAAAAAATCAATTGTATTTTTAATCAGATATTGTGAATTATTGAAATTTGTATGAAGATTGTATTATATATACGTGCTATAAGCAAAACATTGTTGATGGAGAAAATTAATACTTTTGAATTTTATTCTATTTTTTTCAGAATGAAGCCAGGTGCTTCACGAGTTCCAAAACCTGGGGAACCCAATAATGCACGAACTGAAAAAGAAGTTGTGTACCCGTTCGGAGTACAAAATGATCTAGGTCATGTTGTGCTAACCAGAAACTCAAAGGTAAGCTATTTCATTAAACTTTATTTATTTTTTGCCACCCAACTTTGCTAATAATATGCATACTTACTGGTGGTACCGAAGAAGACGAAAAAAATCAACAAAATATGTACAGTATGCTTTCTTGCTCCACACACACTCTCTGTCTTGTGTGCACACGTGACCTGAATGAATGCCAGTAGCGCAGGGAGCATTTGAGGTTTTTTTACGATTACAGTCGTTCTGGAAGAGTGGAATATCATTACTATTACACACTTCATGAGTTATTCATTAAAACAGTTTTTAAGAGCGGCAGCAGTGGTGGTGTGGAGTATATTTTTCCGGGAATACACACGCCCATATGAATTACATGCTCACTTGCTATATAATATGATATGATGTGTATAATATTGAATATACATACTCATCATATAACTATGCATACATGTATTTATGTACACATGTTCGCATTTCGAATCGTATTGCGAGCCTTCGCTTTTTCAAGAGCCTTTTACCACTTCACTTTAGTCTGCCGTGTGCCATGATCAGTTCAGACCAAAGCTTACCTAACACATGTAATCCTTTGTGTATTTCTAACTGTGTAGCTCTAAATGAAAGGGGATTTATCAGGATGTCATGTATATCCATGTGTCCAGTTGTATTTGGAGGAAAATGAGTTTGAAATCATTAATTTCCGTTTTGTAATATTTAAAAAATATTTCAATTTTAATCCTTTGTGTAATAACATTATCTACACATGTTAACTTATTGCTAGTTGCTATTTATAGAAAATGTGGCTAAACAATTTAACGTGGTAGTATTCTTAGAGCAAATAATTATTTTAAATTCACGTTGTCCAGCGAGATACTTCAATCTTGCAAAATACACTCCAGTTATTTGCAGAGGCAATGTCTAGTTGACACCCAAAAACTCCTCTCTACCCCTTTACGCTACTTTGTACTACTACTGCAACTAAAAGCTGGTGCTCCACGTGTAATAAAATGAAAAACAGACCGTGTCAATTCCACTTGCTGAAAAATTCCGCATTTTTTCATCATCCTCATCTCCATTCCCTCTTCCCTCTCTACTTGTATGTTAAAATGTATAAAATGTACATGCATATCTATTATGTGTGTAGGTGATTTAATTCAATTCAGTTTCATCATCTGTTCCCTTCAGCAAAGTAAAATGCCTGGTTTATATTTCGCTCCCTCCAGTCCTTCCCTCTGATTCTTCAACAAGATTTTTTATCTTGATCTCCTTAGCCTTAATTTTCACAATCGCAGATGAATCCGCACGATTCACGAGTTAAACTTTGCTAAAAGAGAGAAAAAAATACGCTGGTAACATAACAAAAGTACTTGATCGTTTCCATTTATTTCCTCTATCATTTTTTTCCGTTCACCTCCAGCTACTCTGTCTGGTTTGGTCTGCAGTCTTGAGAAATACAACTTTTTACTCGAGTCAAGTGTCCTCGTGTGTCCCAACCCAACAAGAATAATTGATGCACTTACTAAACGTTATATCGTGTGTGCAAATAGCTTTATAATTTTTATCCTCAATAAGTAGTTAATTTTTCGCCATGCACTTAATAAAATGTCTTGTTAGTTTAGTTGCTTACTAATAATTTCCGAGAATTATATACTCAAATACTATTCGCTTAAATTTATACAGTTTTTACTATTTACTTTTCGTACATGTAGTACATGTTTCCATCTTCAAAATTTAACCTTTATGACACAGTGGAGCTAAATTCAATAAAAATATAATAAAATGATCTAGGCAATAAAACAACAAAAAGTGTATAAGGGAACACATCATATTTTTTCCATCAAGCCTAGGGATATAACTGTGTAATCTTTTTTGAATAATATCTCATCAAAATCGTAATTTTCGTGCTAGCTATACGATGATGGCGTTCAAATTATTATACCGTCACAGTAGTTGCATCTTAATTCGCATTTTATTTCCTCTCACCAAAAACGACTCAAATTTTCTCCAAAAACATCTCGCACGTTATATTGCTCCAATCTACGCTTCCAGCAAACTTTTATTCAATTTCTCTCTATTAAATGTTGCTGCTCTGCTTCCTCGACTGAACTGTTGATGAAAATCTGTGTAAATAGCTCCACTTCTGCGTCCTTTTCCTCTACTCATCATGATCATCATCACATCTCTTATCATCACGTCTTTGTAATTCTATACTCTCTGAAATGTTTTTCTAGTGCACACAATTCCGAAAAAAATCTAAATAAAAATAAATTCTTTTCTCTTGAAAAGCATAAGTGTATTCAACTTTTTCAAAAAAAAACATGTTTTTATTTATCCATTTTTTTCTTATGAATAAACTTTTTAATGAACTTGTTTTTTATCTTCTTTATTCTTGGAATGATGGTAATATACCTAGTACACACTCGGCTATTTTTAATTATCCTTGAAGGGAAATATAAATAAGTCAATTTACATTACCCGATTCCCACTTGAAAGTTGAATAAAAACGATTCTTTGAATGCGAATCATGAAATAAAATGTGTGATGATTTTTCAATAGAAAATATAATTATTAAAGAGCTATCCAGACAGGCACGAGTACACTGAGAATCGAAGGAAGAATGGAACAAAGCAGACTGATATCAAAACAAGCAAGTATTAATGACTACGAGTTTACTGCCATTGGTGCCCTCAATTAGCCCCATTCAGGATTCACGAAATTGTCATCGAAATATCCTTTTATTATCAAAATATTCTCTGAGAATCATTGCTGAAATATTTTTAGTAAATGTTGTTGTTGTTGTTATTATTTATTTGTCACTTTCTTCTTTTCACAAACTGACTTCAATTCACTTGACTTGATTAATAATGGTTTTCTATGCCATTAATTCAATGTATATGTGCTTTTCTGTCTGTGTGGATGTGACCCGACGAGAAAAGCGGAATTTGTGACGGTGATGTGAGAATAGAACCATGCGATGCGACAGATCCCGGATAAGAGTTTATTATTATTCATTAGGAGAAAACCAGAGAATAAGTACCTACCTCATTATTCTTATTTGACTTTCCTGAATTTCAATGGAGTGAAGTACCAGATTTACCAAAAGAAAGAATAACCGGAATATTTATTTATTATGTATACCATCATCATAAGATGTCATGTCAAGCCAAGACACGTCAACTCACGTCATAAGTGGGAAGCAGGAAAGGGAGTTTAACAATAATACGTAAATGTACAATTTTCCCCTCTATAAAGAAATGAGAATAGAAAGTGAGCATTCATTATTTACGTGATCATCATCAGCATCATCGTCATTATCATTTGACTATGTATACATTTCCATCCGACATCTTTCTCTGTTTCTTCAAAGATTCATGTGATAGACCATGAATTTCTAAACGACTACCAAAAACAGAAAGAAATAATACATTGGGTTTGTCTATCTATCTGTCTGTCTGTCCTTTAAAATGATATAATATACATGTATACGTCGTTGTACGTACGATGTGTCTGCTAATTTATTTTTCTTTAAGAGACAGAAGCAACTTGGCTTTCCGCATGACTACTACGTACACCCTTGACATAAAATCATCTACAAATCATCCTATCTCTTTAAAAGAGAGAAAGAGTTTAGTTCAAAGAAAAGCTGGAGAATTTCTCTTTGTCTGTTAAGAGCTGGCCATTGCACTAAAGCGTAGTTTTCATGTTGTAACTCAATAACTGTTTTGTATACTAGCTCACTTTCAAACAAGATCAAATTTTGTTTTCCAACGCGTTCTTCTGTTTCGTTTTCAAGTTTATTTTACACATAGCTGTGCTCAATTTGTTTTGTACATTTTGTAGGGCTCATTTTACGTGTGGTATTTTTTTACACGTGTTGACCACCACCGCCATCACCAAAACAGCGAAAATATAGAGTTGTGATGATCATCAAGTTCGGAGAAAAATATAAAAATATAAGCCCCGCTTTCTCTTTTCATTTTATTCTTTGAATGGAAGCTGAGGAGTCAACATGAGACATGGACAGATATTCTTAAAGTTGATAGTTTACTTGAGCTATTACAAATGTTCATTCATTTCAATTTATTTGTAATTGAGGTGCTCTGGAAACGTTTATTTTTGTCTGTGACGTTTATTGTTGATTAAATTGTGGCTGAATTAATTTGTAGTTTCCTGTCTTAAGTTCTTCTAAATAAAGTGTCAAAGATTTTGTTCTCGAACGTGGTTTTTCGTTTCACAACGATCATAAGAGAGAGGTAAGAGAAAAATAAATTGGAAAGTCATAAATTTTATTAATTATTGTCTTATTGTAAGTGTAAACTTGTAAGTTTCATTTCAACGAAAAAAATCAGTAAGTTTGCAGTATAAATAATAGCTTACTTCTATGTCTGTATATGGTACAAACATATTGATTATGTGCATATATTCCGGTCATTTGCATGGATGCTGCGACGCGACTAGTGACATAAGCAGCTACGATTCCCAATTCCAAACTAGAATGTTCTACGCAACAGAATAACTTTTACACGTAAAAATGATTACTTGCTGGTAATGATATGAATGAATAATAGCATATTATCATATATTTGTGTCAATAAAAAAGTAGGCACATTCTTCTTTTTTCTACCAACAGATAGACACATCGATGAATAGATATGAAGAGAAATACCCGCAGAGAGTGTGGGAGAGAGTTAGAGTGGCTGTGGTGGTGGTGCACTTCTCAGGAAAATGTTGAGGTTGACATTTTAAATTGCCTTTGAAAAGTGGGGAGCGGGAGAAAACTATCCAAAAAGAAAAAAAGAAGCTTTCACAGCATTTTCCCCTTCAAACCTAAGAGGAATTGAATGAAAGAGAATGGCAATGTGTGCACACAAGCTCATATGAGAAAGGGAGTCAAACGGATAGAGAGAGATACGTATTCCTCCAGGTCTCATTGCTGCTATTACATCTAATCCTTGTTACTACCCTAACATATCATTTTAAAAAGAGTTACGAAATATAAGTTCTAAATATGTACAATATTTACATTTAAAAAAATATAAAACGCATACCGAATCAATAGAAACATGTTTCTAAACTAGCGTTATAAATGTATGCACTATATTTATAAAAGTAGTAATGTTTTCCACGTATGCAAATTGTGTATTAAAACGTTGCTTGTTTCCATAAAGCAGGAAATTATTTATTTGAAGCCTCAGAGTTTACGCAGTTTACAAATGTGCACTATAGACAATTAATGTCATTTGATAAATAACTTACGATTACTAACCTTGTTTACCAGATGATAAGAAAAATAAGCGTGCTCATTTAATTGTTATTCAACTAAACAATCGTTTCTTTGATATTCAACAACAATCATTTTCTTTACTGATTTTTGCATCATATATATTTATGATATGAATGGCTTACACACGTGTGTGCCTTGTGTCTTGTCTTTTTCTTATGAATAAAAATGATGAGGATAAAGTAGGTATTATGTGACATAAAGATTATGCAATACTATACATGTAAGTATTCATTGTAAGCATAATATTATGACAAGTTTTTCCTCTTTGCTGCTGCAAGATTTGTTTTATTGTGAGTGACGCATCGTCATTTTTTCTGTTTATTTTTCTCGATAGATAAGAAAAGATTTTTTCAGTTTACTCATCTATTTCATTCTTCCTACAAGTTATTACTTTTTGTCAAGATTTTTCATTCTGAATATTCATACATGTCATGTCGGATCACACGAGCATTATATTTGTCTACATTATACATTACCAATACAGTATTTTGTACGATAAATTCAAGTAGCGGAATGAAAAACAAAACGACAATGTTACAAAAATATGTACTAGTTTTTCTTCCAAGTGCCGGACAGACTAACAAGTCATTCAGCAGAAAGATATTTATTTATCTACCATCTTTCTGTGTAACGTGTAATCCCACAAAATAGAAAAAAATGGATGAAATAAACAAGAGATATTTCCTCAAAAAAAAAGAAAGTTCAGAGTATATGAAAGAAGGAAATCCATCATTCCATCCAACTTTCAAGTCAACTCAGTCAGTTTAGAAGGCACTTGGATCAAAATATGTATTTATTATTCATTTTTTTGTTTTATTTGCTTTTATTTTGACTTGGCTCACAAACTTCCAAATAAAAAAATATTTACATATATACATTTATTGTGTTTTTTATTTGATAGGTTTTACGTAGAAAACTGAAATGTGTTTAGATCTTTAAAAAAAATAACGAACAACCAGAAAAATACATGGCAGAAAATTGTGAATTGTACTCTAGATAGCTAGTTTGTAGATAGGATAAACTTATTACTTATTTCGACTACGTTTCGATGTAACTCTGTCCTTTCCATATGTTTTCGCCTACCCTACCCCACTCCCCATCTTTACTACACAAAGAAATAAGGTGAGAGTATAGAGTTACGTCAACTTTTATAGTTGTTAGTATAAAAAATACATAGACAAGAGACTTCTAGTGTCTCTGTTCTACACTGTTTATTGATTTGATAGCTAATACTGCTATAATCCGTCAGTGTGTAATCAAATGTGCCTTGGAAACAAAAAAGGGCATTATTTGATTGAATTTTAAAATTATAATATTTCGGATGTTGTAAGATGATTCTTTCCTCCGAAATTGAGGACATCTAAGAGAGCGGCTTTTATTTTCAAACTGGATTTCTGAAAAAATTATTACGTTTTGACATAAGAAGGGAGTAGAACTCATATATTTCATACGCTGAAAACGCATTGTCTCAATATGTATGTATTGAACCATGTGCAAAAATACATGGAACGTAAGGAAAACAGAGGTTACTAGGTTTAGTACCACTTTAGCCGCTGCACTAGACTGAAATCGTCATTCAGCCTTTCTTCTCTGTGCTGAGTTCTCTTTTATGATAATATCTTCCCGTCATCATCCCGCTGCACTACAAAAAGCGGAGAAACACATGATTCACATGAGTAAACACATTTTTCCACTACTCACACTAGTTGTCTCACAAGACAAAAAGAAGAGATAGAAGATAAGACTGATAAAAATAATAACTTTACTGTGTGCTCACGACACGCAGACTATCAACTATAACGCATGATGTTGATAATTTGACTTTGACATCAAGAGAAAGTGGAGAAAATCATTTTTATCGTGTTTTGCTACTTAACCAACCACACACATAGAAGGAAAGTAACAAAAAAAAAGGATTTGAGCCATAAGTTTCATGACCAGAAAGTACGCATAATAATTACAATAATTATGATAGCCATAATCACAGTAATATAGGAAGAAAAAGTGAACTTGTCACAAAATAGAGAAAATTAAGTATAGCAGTGATTTCATTTACCAAAGAGAAGTCAAGGGAAAGGACTAAGGAAGTAGAGTAATAAGTACACATTACATTTTCTTACGGAAAATGTGTCAGTAAAGCTATTTCATTGGTTCTGTCGAGATATGTGAGGTAATAAAACAGGTAAACCTGTTGTGCAAGAAGTACCAATATTTGACTTTAATCAAGATCTACTATGTCGGATGACAACATAACTTTTGAGGTTTAAGTCATTATAATACGAATTTAGAGACTTACATATGTACATATGAATGATGTATTTATAAACCATATTAAAGAGATGAAAGAGTTGGGTCAGGTCAAATGAAACTGCAAAACATCTTTCTATTTAAGAGGTATACTTTCCACCGAGCCTATTGGTAATTTTTTAAACACTGACCTTTTACTTCATTTCGACCTGATTCATCCGATTTGGCCAAAAATCAATATATTTTTTAAATAAAAAAATAGATGAAATGTTAAGTTGCTTGGACACCAACGGACAAGCAGACGTACAATGGAACCCGATGTACCTTGTGTTTATGGAAAGTACCAGCAAACTGGCACTATAAGAGAACGCCGAGAGTATTTTATAATGATACACGCAGACAGTATAGCAATAGTAATATAATCGTCATGTTTCTAGTATTGCTCTGTTCCTCCACTGGTCTCTAAAGCAAGCCAACCGCTTTTCCTTTCTAAAAGCTGGAAGTATATTTTATTAAGAATTGTGATGATGATTTTCGTCGTTGTACCTCATAACTTGGTTCTCTTTCCTGAGAAATTGTACTGGCCTTTCTCGTTCTGTTGGATATAGCCATGTACCCAACCAACTAGACTTAGGACGTGATACTGACGACAAAGAAATAGGAGTGAATAGGGAGAGAATATTTCATCAAACTGTGCTGTGCTCACAAAAATACATGGCCATTTATCTAAAATTGCCATGATATCCTTTGCTGATGTCGCTGTAGAAGTTTTCGGTGTATGTGAAAGTAATGAGTTTCGCTATACCCCAAAAACACATTACATAATTTATTATCGATCTTGTGTGTTAAACATACTGCAAATTAGTTCACCCCAAATAGAATTTTTGCTATGACGTTGCTAAAAATTATGGTCTAAAGCCAGTTCGTAATACATACATTAATAGGCACTAATAATTATTAATTATATTCAACAAGCCGCCACAAAGTTATTCTTGTCTCTTCAAACTCTAAGAACGTGTTTTTTTTAACTTTAAACAGTGTTTATGAGCTGACACAACTTTCAGATCATTGTAGAATTAAATTTGATTTCTCCTGTGTCTATTTATGCATCCTGTATCTTATAAGGCTTTCAAAGTCAACCTACATGCTTATTAAGTAGGGACTTGTTAGATTAATGGAAATTTCTTATCTTAAGTAACTCAGTAAACATATGCTTTACATTATGTTTTAAACTAGCCTAAAACGGCAAAAGTCGAGGTCAAAGGTGACTATTTGCACGCAATCTTTACAATTATATATGTCTATATGTAAGATATGTGAAATCGGATTTTTGTGTAGCGTTTCATGTATGTATGTCGGAGTTGAAAGAGAAGACGCAAAATGGATCCGACATCAGGTATTGGCAAAAGTGCGTAGACCGTCTTTTATGCTAGATGGCATGACATAATGGCAATATATACGGTAAAACCTTTTCTGGCCACAAGGTAAAAGTAAAAAAGGGGCAATGTTAAAAAATATCAGACAAAAATGGACAATTTTAAGGTAAAAAAAGACGATGTAACGTTTAGTAATATATGAAATGCACGCTTGAATGAAAGAGATGAAATGAGAACTAGAAATGATTAGGTGGCTCTAAAGAAACATTTACTCTTATTCTGTCGACACCGTAATACCATGTCTGGCCAAGTGGAGTGGGTTAAGTTTCAGTTGGATCTTCAAGAAATAAGAATGGAGTTAGTGGTTCTGGGAATATTTTAAAGATCAAATAAAAGAAAATGACATACTTAACACACATCAAGTAATAATATTTGAATTACGTAATAAATAATATGCATATACAACAATATATTTACAGAACATGAACCCATTTATATCAGCATTGATATATTTTTACTTTACTGATCTTTTACAAAATAATTTTTTGTCAGACTTAAAACTAACAAGTAAAAAAGGAAATCAGAAGCAAACTCAAAAACATGAATACGTATTTACATCAGAAACTTGAAAGTTAGCTTGCTTAAGACATAGAAATACTAAGAAGCAAAAATAAAATCGAACAAAACAACTGCCAAGACAAATAGAGTAGACAAAGTCGTCTTCTTACTTTCGTAAACGTAACTTCAACTGGATAAATTTTTGGTGAATTGTTTTTTTACTTCGACAAAGTCAAAATAAAATCTCCAGAGAAGTAGAAATAATGCTTAGTATAATACCTAAAGAAACAAAGGGAAACAAAGTCTTTCAAGTAAACCTGCTGTAACAAAGTTACGGTGTAACATTTCTGAATTCTACTGACCTGGTCAGTAGTGATATCAATCAATTTAGATTTTTTCAATTTGACAGACAAGCTCTTTTACTGAACATCCGGGAGAAAGTGCACTTTTCTTTCCAACAATATCCGTATTTGCAGATAAGTAGATATACTGTTTTCTTTCTCACTGACTGTCCGTATATACATACGTGACTGTTCTAAGAGACCAATGTGATATATTATTTAGCCAACTACCATCACCAAAATATGTATGTATCTATCACAAAACTGTAAAGAAAATGACTAAGAGACTTACAAGGGATCAAACCTTTCAATAAAAACACACAAAAAAATTAAGTACACTTCTTTATATAAAATCCTGTGCTGCCAATGTTGATTTTGTTTTGTCTATGTTTTCGTTGATGTGATGATAGACAACAGAAAATAAACAGTGTTTGTACTGCATACATATTGCCTTTTATCTTTAATAAAAAGTTTTCTTCCTTTTTCTACCCCAATTGCTTATACTACAAATACTTTCCCCCCATTTTTAATGCACCTTCCAAATAACATAATAATATTGTAGCATGCGTTGTTCCTGAAAAATGTTCTTATGAAAAAATGATTCAATAGACAACGTTATACACGTATAACAAAAAAACGAAGACGACAGGCAGACGAAGTAGTTTTGTATTTAGATTCTGAGAACAATATAAAACTACACAGCTATATACAAACACAGAATGAAAATTTAGAATACCAAAGTTTTCTTAAAGGAACCTAAATAAATAGTAAAATGAATCAAAAGGAGACCATGCTCTGCGATACTTATTTAAACTTTTACAATTGTTTCAACAATAAATCCTATCATTTGTGTACCCCATTCTTGAATTGTAGGCCTCTCCTTTGTAGTAGTAGTAGTACGTCAAATCGTCATCATATTAAAACAGCACGAAGATACGATTTATTATATTTATTTAAATATAAATCCATATTAATGTGAGGTGAATGGTAAACACTCCAAAGAAAATAAAAACAAAAACAATAGCTTGTGCTTCTTGAGTTTTTTTTCTACTTACTGTGGAGATTAAAAAAAGAAACTAAGTTTCGTATCGATTTTTTTTTCTTTTACCAAATGCGTCAAAGATCAAAGATGTTGTTCTGTTCTCTACGTTAAGGTACAGCTATTTTGTTTTATTAGCTCGTTGCCTGAGTAAATATATTTATCCAGTTTGCGAGTCTATGCTTAATTTGTGTTCGACTTTGAATCTGGATACACAATACTAATCTACAAAATGCGTTGAACATGTTTAATATTAACCTACTTTAACGCACTATTCCAAACTAACTTAGACACCTAAGATTGGTAAGATATGACAAGATTTTTACTTCACAATATTTGGCCACAATGTTAATTAAACTTTAAACAAACAAAATGTATTGCAAAATGAAACGGAAACTCAGTACAGAATTTTACATCCGACTGCTACGGCCGTCGGCTATTTCAATCTTCTTATGATTTGACGTATTCTTCAACGAAATATGAGTCTTGTGTGTTCAGTTAAAAATTTAACCTTTTTTTGGTTAATTTTGACCGAACAATATTGGTCAACTAACTTTGTCACCAAATCAGTGTTTTTTCTTTTTCATTAGTCATACGAATGTGCTTTCTGATTTTCATAAAAATCGGACGAAGCGTTTAGACGCTAGAGCATACACGGACTACGGACTGACTTTTTCTCAGGGACAGTTGTTATTGGATCTAGAATGGGAAAAAATGTTTTAAGTCAAGTACTGCTAAATTGTGTAGCAGTTCACAATATTATATCGATGGTTTAAACAAGTTATAATTAAAGATATAATTTACTAGACATTTGTATATATGTTAAAAACTAAGGTACAAATTTTCTATTTGGATGCGAATATGTTATGCATAAAAATCGTAAAATAATTTGGCAACCAATACAACCAAAATACTCAACAATCTGAAAAAATATATCGCATAGTTCTTGAAGTGTACCTAACATTTACGTACATAGAAGTAGGGCAGCACATTCATTATATATTATCATAATTAATTATATATGGTGACATGACCGTAGAAATGTATAAATGCTACATTACACATGAAGCTCACTTTCCTACATATTCAATATTAGCCCAAGCGACAAAAATCAATATTTTTTTTACTCGCATGGAAATAAAATATATGTACTTGCAGTTAGTTTTTTTAAAGTTCGAAACAAAATCTGTGTACTACTTAATTAGTACTTTACAATGGGCTAGTTGCAAATAGTCAAAGTGTTTGAGCAAAAGCATATTATTGTACCTTTGAATAAACATTAGTATTGGAAATAATAAAACGCTTTCCTCTGTTTTTATGTGTACACAAGTATATTTTCAATAAAATTGAGAGGATCACTTTGCTTCCTACCTCATCAGGTCAATAGATTGTGTAAGCTCTGCCTAGACATTGCAATTTTTGGTAGAAAACATGGCTGCATATATCGTCTCATACGTATTTTATATTTCATAAAATTCCAGTCTACCTCAAAAATGTATGTTTGTTCCACACAAAAGTGCGTATGTATGTCTATTAAGAGCAGACATTACACTTCCTATTTACCACGGAATAAGTTGTTCAAAAATAAAACAAGTTTAGTTCAACATGTGCATTGTGTATAAGGCCTGTGTTAATATTAAGCATTAACATTTTGTTAAGTTCATACTCAAGATGACGGTTTTGGGGGCCGACAAACGAACAACAACTCATGTACGATTTTACTGGTTTGCGTTTGTATTTCTTTCCGATTGAATACGTAATAGTTGTTTGCTGTTAGATGGTTTGAACGGAACGGAAGGAAGGGAAAGTGGAAAACCCGTTCAAACCTCTAACGTCCGACAAACACATCATCATCCAGTCTATAATTCATTTTATCTTTGTAAAATAAAACATAAATATTACTATAACTGATAACCTTATCATTTTGTACATTTTCGATGCAAAAGGTTCCCACCTAAATGTTTGTCATTTATCTGGGTGTGGGTGTACTGTGTACACATTTATTATTAGTAAAAAACATCAAATGGCTTAAATGGATAGAGATAGAGACAGTGTCGTGAATCCTTTCATCCGTTCAAACTACTCGTTTTACATTTTGTGCCCGCTTCCTCGAAAAGTTATTGTGAGCAACGGGCTCTGTAAATACAATATGTATATCAACTCAGCGGAAAATACAACACAAACTCATGGAGATGTAGTAATTCATTTGTTGTTGTACTGGATTCTCCAGCAATTGTATTGGATGTACATTTTACAACTCAGCATGATAGTTTTTCAAGCAATTACATAATATTTCCTGGTGAAAATACAAGAGCGACTAACATGCAAATACTATTATTCTAAATGTGAAATAATGATGAGAAACTAGGTGAGTGGTATACTATGGCAAAAGGGAAATGGTTGCATGTGTACGATGACACTGTTTCACTCTGTTTATTCGTCGCTTTTCTCTTTTTTTTGGATAATGTCTAAATTAAGTAGAGACACGAAAAAAGCGAAGGACAGAGATGCTTGTACTTTTTGCTCTCACTCTTCCTCATTTTCTGTGAGAAGATTAGAGGATATTCCAAAGCAGTCCTTTTCCCATGTTTCTCGACTATGTCTGGATGAGAGAAAGGAACGGGGAACGTGACGTTACATGATTACTACTAGAACAAAGTAGAGTGTGCGAGTTGTAAGTAAAGTGAAAGTGGAAAGCGCGGAGAAAGTAGTGGTGGTAAAAGCTGACGCAAGACGGAAAGTATTATAATATTTAACAAACAAGAAGGATGGGTAGAATGAATACAAGAATGCATTAGAGAATGGGAAGGTGGTATATTGGATAATATTTTGGAGGCCAGCAGAGCAGCAGTAGTAGAAGTAGAGAAGGAAGTGGAAGAAGCTCTTGCTGGTCTGGTGTGTTTTTCTCGAGTGAGTATATATGTCAGGCTGTCACTAAAGCTCACTTTGAATTTTTCCATTTGCAGAGCTCTCGAGAGGATGGTCGGGGGGATGGATGCCCAGGACCTCCATCACAACACCACCAACAAACACCAGTCCAGATGCCAGGACCAGTCCCGCTACCACCACCATTACCACCTGCGTCGCAAACCGGTTTTTATACAGTACCACCTTCGTCACAAATTCCACCAATTTTACCACCACCGCCGCCAGCCCGAGCTGCACATAGACAACAACAACAACAACAAGCAGCACAAGTCCACCACCACGACTCTGCTTTTTATTCCTCTTCTGGAACCAGTGATATTGTTAGTCTTGTTTCTCCATCCGTCAATGTTGGTAGTGGAGTTGGTGGTCCTGGAACGACGGATTTGAACGTGACAAGGCAGCAGGTACCATTCCAGTCACCTACTACCAATCTGGCGGGCACTCAAGTCCCAAACACTGCTGCGCCACCACACCAAACTGGAACACCAAGCGTAACTTCTTATTCCGGTGTTTGTGTTTCTGGTGACAAGATCAAGTCGGTAACCCCACCACCACCGCTGCCTCCTTTATCTCCTTGTTTGCCACCTGCACCACCCGAACCAGAGCTTTTATCTCCGAGAGTTCTTACTGCATCTGTGTCGCACTTGTCACTCCAGTCCAGTCGTCATAACAGGTAAGAGCAAACAATCAAACACATTTTAAAACTAAAATAACATTTTTTTCTTCTTATTCGTCCCTGCTAATTGTGTACATCAGTCGACAAAGCCTGCTAGTTGAATACGTGTCCCTTTAATATGTATTTTATATCTATACTATACATAAAACCTTATATGTAAAATCCAATACGCGGTCATCCTTTTCTCGTTGAATCAAACCAATATAATATATGTATGTACTTTGTATACTGTTTCCTATCGTCGAGTGAAGTGGTACATCATTATTAACTTCTAAACTAGTAAAAATAAATAATCAGTTTCAAGTGAATCGTTTATCGCGTCAGTTAATCCATCCAATTATTTTTTTCCTTCTAGCGTGCACCCTGTCAGTAAACCAGCAAAAAGCTTTTTGTGTAGTTCAACTCATTTGTCCTATTATATATTTTTCTGAGAAAGTATCAGCTTTTGTCGGAATAAAAAATATAAACGCACTTTTTGTAAAAAAAACAAGATCTTAAAAAAACAAAGGTAGTTCAGCAGCTATTTTACATAGTACGCGTATGCAATCATTAAATGACAAGCCTTTTTTGTTTCCTTTCCACACATTCCTTTTCTGTTTTGATTTCTTCATTTTCTTCAGCAGAAACTCAGCTCAGCAGTTAAATTTTCGCGCTAGAATAATAATGCAAATAAAACAACAACGCTAAATGAACTTTGTGATAATATACTTCAAACTGATTCGTACTCAAGTGACATGGAAAGCTGTAAAATATAGGCTCACGAGAAATTTGAGTCGCTTCTCTTCTCCACCGTTTTAAACTCTCGCGCTTAATCTAAAACGTTAAGCAGAGGAAACAAAGTAAACTTTTGAGACAGGTAAACAAATAGTTGTTGTGTTGCTGTAATACGATACGTGCGAAAGAGATGTCTTTTTCTGCTTCTATTTAAGTTTTTGTAATAAAAACGAAACAGGAATCTCGTGTTCTCCAAAACATAAACAAAGGAAAAGCAAAATAGATGTGCGCTCTCTCTCTCTCTAATTTCATTTAAGAATGGCTGCACATACAAAAATGATAACAATTAAGTTCGAAATCATTAAAGAGAATTTTCAACTATTTGGAGTTCTCTCTTCATCATCATCATATTATTTATATACATATTAAGGCCCACTATTTGATAACATGGATCACTTTGAAGATGAAATGTGCCGAATAATTTAGATCAAACCGATTGACATGGGAGGATATATTTAGTATTATGTTTAAATAATTTAAACTTTAATTCGGATAATTTTAATTGATTCGGCTGGTTTGCAAAGTCATTTGTTCCAAGGTCCACATGTATTGATCAAAGAAAAAATAGTAATTAAAAATACGGTTTAAGGCTCACACGGCAGTATAGAGTACAGACCAAGAAGCTGTTCTCTTCCGCAAATTAGGAAGATTTTAAGGCACTACAATAATTACAATTAAAAATCCTTTAATTTTGATGTTAACCTTTTGATTATCATTGTTACGTATTTTATTTCGATGAAGTGTTTGTTTGTAAATTGTAAAGTATATTTTTGTACTACCTGTCGTGATTCAAAGTTAACATGACGTGTATGTGTTTCCTAATTTAAAAAAAACTTTTAATTGCGGAATTGCTGAAGTATGTTTTAGACTGTCGTATATTAAGTAGATAGAATCGTCGTCGTTCCATGTATGTATGTGTTTATGCTGCTTACTTTTCTTTAGCAAAGCCAGTCTTCGAATTCTATCGCTAAGGCGACACAAAACTCAGGAAATGAAGTAAATTACAGGAGAGACTTTTGACTTGACGAACAAGTATGAATACATTCGAATTAGATAAAATGGGATTCCTAAATTGAGATTTCGCTTCACTGATGATGATCTCTCTGATCTCTTGGCAGTCGTGAAAATCGAACAGTAATTAAAAATGTAGCAAACCAGCTGAATTACCACTACCACCACATCATTCAAGTTCCCCCTTCAAACTCATCTTTCTAACCAACTTTCTCTGAAAGCAATAAAATGTTTATTTTGACGGAAATGAAAATACCTGTGAACTGCCGGCTAATTTTCCTCAAAACGACATGACTTTATGCAAATACCAATGAACCCACATGCCATGCCACTGCTTAGATTTGTGATACTATCGCATTTCACGATCTCAGTTTGAATCTATTTCAAGCTTTCTAATCCACAGAAGTTCTTTATCCTTTGTCTCATCTCATCTTTCATAAAATTCACTGAGCAAACATTGACGAAATTATATGAAAAGTAAATATTTTTATACTGTCATTGTCGTTACGTCAACTTGTACCAACTATGTGTACATAGCGATACAAAAGAACAATGAGACTTGAGACACACACGTGACGTTATAATGTCAGTGACAATTAAACGAAATGTGGCCTAATAAAATGATAAAAATCAAACTCGGCAAATGTTTTGTATGCGTCACGTTACATTACTAACGTTCCTGTTACTGTGATAATACCTTACCATCATTTAATCACACACTTAAAATTTCAAACGTGCAAGTTTTTGATCTGAAGTCAAAAAATTTACCTTTCCAAGCAAATTCCATTCACACTTTGTAAACGTTATCATTTTGGTGGGACAAACAGAGAGAAAATATGTTCTGGTGTATTTTTTCCACACAAGTTAAACTGCAGAGAATTAGCTGAGAGGAAAACGTAACGAAAAAATAATGCATATGTATTTTCTCTTACTTGCTTACTTGCATATTCGTATGGAGTAGCGAATGTGATACATTCCTTCACAAATGATTACTTGAAAACCATAAAGAGACGTGTTATGGGAAATGTTAAACTTTTTACACCACCACCACCATGTAAACAGAAGAGTAACTCCAACTGACTGTGACTTCCAAACCAGACAATCTCCTTTTTCCTTCGACTCTCAAACAAGTATAAAATGAAAGTATATGGAAACCAAGAAGCCGAGCCTAGCCAAGCCAGCAAAAAAAACTTTGTACTTTTTCATTACGCCATTTACAAAGTAATTACGAGTGCTTAAGAACAAGCTTCTCCATCCAAACAGCTTTTCTGAATGTTTGTGCCTTGCATTTCCTTCTTGTACTATACTAAAAGCATACACACACGCGCGTTCTGTAATGTTCACATTGAGAAAGTAATTTGCATGGCGAGTCAGGCTTTCTACTTCTTCGTTTTCCTGTTTATCCCGTGACCTGAGTCTTGACTTGACAAGCCAACTAAACTTACTTTACCCCAAACGAACCCAACTTCTCAAATCCATTTTGCTGCTCGTCTCTCTACAATCTCTTCTTGGTATATATCCTTATACTTTGCTTTCTTGTCTCAGTGGTCACGAGGAATTCAGAATAAAAAAGACAAGGTATTTCAGTTTGGTTACTAAGTTTATTTTCATACACTACTTCTCCCATCACTTCCAGTTTACTTACATGCATTTAGATGTTCTCTTCTATTTTTTTGTTACTATTCATGACGCATATTTTCTATCTCAATTACTTTTTCCTTTACTCAAACAAGTAAGAAAGACACAGAAAACAATGAGTAAATAAATTCATGAACTACAAAGTATTAATTTCTCTTTTCTCTCCGTCGCAAAAAAAACGCAGTAATTTCAAATTCTCAAAGAAAGCAAAATAACACAACACATTGAAATTTACCATTGCAATTGCTATTTAAAGCTAAGCTGTCTATAAAAAGGAAACCGGAAATATATAGGAGGCGGTTAAAAAAAAGGTTATCTTGTGAGAAAAATAAGGCGACAAAAAATGGTTCAGTGGAGCCAAGAGAAAAGCATATAAGCTTGTTCAATCTTTACTTTCATATTATCACTGTTTATCTCGTCATTTTATATATACCCACCTTTTTCCAACTTCCACAATCCCCTTTCTCTTCCTGTAAGCCTGCATTTTCGAAGCTTCACGTGCCCAAGTTTGTTGGGGCATTCTCGGAACACATCTCTGAAAGAAAGAGTTTGAAACTTTAGGACTGCTTCCTTTTGTATATGTGATTCTCTCTTTGCATCGTCTGAGACTACAAAAACAGAGCATACATTTGAGAAAAGCAGGAAAGTGGATGGCTTGCTGGCTACATTTATCCTGAGAAAGTTAAGTTGAGAGATAGAGAGAAAACGACACTTTCCATTTCAACAAATATATTGTATTACATTACATCACACCAGAATGTGCACCAGTGTGTAAATAGGCGTATTGCGTTTTCCGTATGTTATGTGTTGTGTGCATTGACAAAGACGACGAGACGATGACATATTTTTTGCTTTTCTTTTGGGAGGATTTAAGGAAAAGCTTTGTAGTATCAAGAGAAAAGTAAAAGCAACTTTCTCCCTTTTATACTCATTCTCTTGTTTCACTTCTCCTTACATTCGATATATATTTATTAATTCTGTTGAATTTTTATGACAATGATGGGTTGTGAACGAATTCTCAATCAGTCATTTTAGGATTCTTTATTATTCAAAAAAAGACATTGCATTCTATTAAAGATTGAAAGTCAGAGTTTGCCTATTTTATCTGTATACTATATTGTATATGCCAAATTCTTTAGTTTTTAAGCTTAAAACATAAAAGTTTCTTTTACTAAAAAGTCCGTTGGTTTTACCATATTTTGACCACAAATAAAGCAATGTACTACTTTTTTTAGTACATGTTTCGCAAAAACACGTTTCATAATAAAAAATACTTGTGGTGAGTGAAGATCCAGTGAGATAGTTAGTGATATATGTATATTTATTTAAGGATTACAACAAAAAATAGTATTTAAAAAATCATAGGTTGTTTAAACCATAGACAGACATCATAGCTATAAAACCATAAATGTAGCATTTGATCACGCATAATTTTTCCTTCCTGCTTAAATGCTTTTAAGATGCCACAATGTGCTGATTCAAGTAAAAAATTATACAAAAGATTTTTTTTTGCTCATAAGTACACCCATTTTAATATTTCTAGAGCTTGTCCGTAATTTGCATATATATCAAGCTGTCGCGATGTTTAACATTTTGCCAGTTTATAATCGTTCTTGAAATATACTACACTATATATACATATATTTATTGCAAAGTAAACTTTATACTGCTGCTATAAAAGCGTGTGAATTTTGTTCACTTCTACTTCATCTCAAAAAATTGCTTCTAAAATTTATTTTTTTCTCTGTAGATTCCATTCAGGCAGTTATGCATTTCATCGGTAAGCCTTTCAAATAAATATCTATACAAATATTTAATCAATATTTTTTAGTTATTCTTTTTTCGATAAAAACTTTTTTTGTGCAAATTAAATATATTTTAAGACAAATACTATTTGACACACAAAAATATATATGACTGCTGTTGTCACACTTTTTTTGATCTCTCAGCATATAAATAGTACAAGCATATATTATGTATATAGACAAAATTTATAGGCTACTTAAATTTAAAACATTTATATTAAGTGTACAAGATCTGTATAAACTATTATATATATTTTACCCTACAAAAATATCAATATCTTTATCTGTCTGATTTTGAAAGATAATTGAAATTTAGTTTCTGTAAACGACTGCTCATACATAAGTTTTAATAGCTGAACCAAACAGGCTTTATATATGCTCCCAACATTATTGCTAAGCCACAGAATATTCTGTCTTGATTAACGTGACTGATTATTATTTTTTGTTATTCCGTTTCTATCTATCAATACGCTACACTTTTCTGTATGTAAACTGTTGCGTGTCGCGCTCGTGCATCGTACCGTATACGCCCTTTAAAAAAACCCCGACAAACAAAAAAGACGGAAGAACAAGGAGCGTTCGGTAAAAAAGTAATGAGCAAACAAAACATATATACATGCATGCATACAAGTATTTATACAAAAATAATTCAGCATATATTATTATTAATGCATTGACTAATATATTGTTACGTAAAACATTTTATCTCCGAAAAGAAAAGAATCAAGGAATCGAATTACTGCATCGACAAAAAAGTAATAGAAACTTTTTTTTTCTCCCTTGTAACCCCAATCAACTAATGACTGATTATATAACTTACTAATTCAATTAGTTATTATTTTTTGCATGAATATTACTCTGTATTCGTTATCTTGTATTTGATACGTATAACATACGTAATTATAAATAGTGATGAAGTAGCGCGCAAGAAAGACGTAACATGATAAATCCCAAGTTACATGAGATTACATTACGTAATTGTATTTCATATTAAAATGTGCAATACAGTAGGGTAAAACACTTAGCTTATGCTACTTTTCTATTTACATCGTCATCGCTGACCTAGACGTTTAAAATAAGTTGTTATTGGGATGGCAATGGCAGCTCGGCCCCGGACTAAGCTTACTAGTTCCATAAGTAAACAAGAGCTTTTAAAGCGCGCTACTTAGATAACGATACGATTGGGATGGCATGACATGATGTCAATTTTGGTCTTATTTGTTACAAATTGCCAAACGAATATTTGATTTCTTTGATAAAATGCATGCAAAACTGTACAAATTGCTGTAAAAATTGCTCTCTACGCTTGATGGTATTTAAGATTCGTATATGCAGTGCATGATTGTGTCTTGTCTTTTTTTCTCTCGCGAAATATAGCTTTCTTGTCTCGCATTTTCATGCATTTTTGTGTTACTTTTTTGTTCACTTTTGTAGTTTGTTATGAATTACACTAATGTTTTGGTAGAATCGCATATTATAGTAGAGCAATATTTTAAATAGATTTGAGTAAAAATAGCACTCGTTTTTTAAAAAGAAAGTGAAAGCACATTTTTTGTAGAATTTCTCTGCATGCTTTTACCTTTACCTATGGAAGCACGCACACTCAAAAATACGTTTGAAGTGCATTGCGTAGAACTATCTTCCCAATTCTCCTACTTTTTTTGTAGTTTACCATTTTAACGTGGTAATGATTATATTTACTGAAGTGACACTTGAATTAAATCTTAAATGCAACAATAATTACTGTACAGTCAAATAAATGTATTATCGAATGACAAAAATTGTGGTCCATGAATGATTGATCCTGATCTATTCCTTCAAGTGTAATATGTAGTTCTACTAATTGTTGGTTTCTTGTCATAGATTTGAAATTGTTTTGTTGTTACATTTTATAACTACAATAGAAGTAGTGTGTTTGGAGTTCGTCATTGGTGTTTTTGACGTGCGATGTATCTTGTTGTGAAAATATTATTTTGATTGTAAATTATATTCCTCTATCTGTACATACTAACTAATTCTGTAACAAGAACATTTTAATCATGTGTAAATTGAGAAGATAAGAAGATCGTACACAATCTAACTTTACCTATACTATATTTTTTTTGTTTTAGATCATTTCAATTTGAAAAACAATTCACACAAAACTTTTCACAATAACTCATTCATATTTATCTTGAGTATGCATGATTTAGCAGTGATAAAATATTATTGCAGCAGTGAAGATGGAAATGAGGCAGTAAGCCAATAAACCTTTGTGTTTTGGTAGGATATTACCGTTCCATGCATTCTATTTTCATTGAAACTCTCTTCTTTTTCTCGTTCATTTTCCTGACACCACAACATAAACCATTTGTTTTACACAATCAATCACACCTGATTCACACTTTCTCTTTGTATTAAATCAAATATCAAGCTTTTTCATAGGATTCTCTGGGGCTCATAGGACTTTTTATACATAGAAGAATACAGAAACATTTTAGAAAAAAGAGTTACTAAAACCTGAGTACATATGTTAATTGATTGTCTGAGACGAGACTGTCTGATTCCATTGGGGTTTTAATCATTGTTATGATTTATCAGTATTACCATCTTGTTCTATTGTTTCATTTCCAAGTAAAATATATTATACTCATCCTATTTTCAGTAAAAGAGATTTATCAAATATCAAATAAACTTATTGGTAATTCAAAGTCATTCCCTTTTCTAATAACAATTTCATGTGCATGTAATGTACACAATCACGAAACAATTGTTAGTATGCTTGTACAATTGAATAGTCAGAAAGGACTTTGCTGATTGTCCAACTAATCAGATTATACATAGCTCTAAATCTTGTTCAATGTTCAGTTATATTTAAACGCACAAAAACAAGAAAACGATATATGTAATGTAATATTTAATACATGGATTCTTACAACACCCACATATTCTCAAACTATTAGGGAACAGGTAGAAAGTAGCTTATCATTTTATTTGAAGGTTTGAAAACAATTGACTTTGTTTGGTGCGTGCTTGACTGAAGGTTGAGTAGCATGAAAAATTAATTAATTGACAGACTAATAGTATAAAGGATTTATGTAAGAAGATATAACAATAAGGTTTATATTTTGGAAAAATAATTCGTAATTCTTTAACAGGACTAATAGTTGTTACGAGAAAATAATAGTAATTCCGATTCTAAATAAAATATTAAAGTTTGAATAATTCTTTCTCTGTTTTTTGATAAAAACAAAGTGTCGCCTCTTCGCTGAGTGATCTAAGCTATGATGCAGCCATATTGGAACGGGCCATTCGAACTAATGATGTTTCCCGTGTAAAAAAGTGCTTTGAGAAACATCGCCATCGTTTTCAGGTAATCAATGCTCTTTATATAATGATTGTTGAGAAAATAAATTGAAAATTTGACATTTCTCGTCATTGTGTCTGAATTACGCATTAATATTAGCATGTGGGTGCAGGCTGAGTGTAAGTGTTGGCGCAGATTGAAGATCTTTTTTTTGCATCGCACGGGTGCGTTTGAAAAAGACCACAGCGAGTAAAAATGCCTGCAGCCCTAAATACACAACAATGCATGCAAAAAAATGATTGTTCTCCACTTTCCTAAGTACGTTTCATTTGAATTGGTTTAATTAAATTACCCAAATCCTTTTTGTCGCTTTATCCTCTTCACTTGTAAAAATACCTAAAAGACTTGATCTACTTTGCTGTCAACTTTTGATTGCACATCACTACCTTAAATGTCTTTCCCATATGTTTTTATGAAACAGGTACGTAGAAGGGGTTGTAATCTGCCAAATAGTCTGATGATCTATAAAATAGATATTTATGTGTGGGAAATTCGTCCTTATTTTGTCTTGGAAGTGGGTAATATGTCAACATGAGAACATTGTTTTTGTGGCTCAAATTTAATACGCCCATCTGCAAAAGTATATCAAACAGGGTTTCTTTTATTGCATTAGAATGACAATGGTTTATTTGAATGTAGGTTAAAAACTACTGTATGGAGTTAAAAATAATAAAAGTACGTAACTCGGTGTTGCATTAAGCTGACTGACAAGGTGATTTAGATGAGATTATAAAGATGAAGGCGCAGTTTGTTTTCAAATGTTTTAAAAGAGAATTGCCAAAAACATAATTATTATTCAATTGAGTACTATTCAATTATTAAAAAATAGAGTGGGTGCCAATGAAAAGTTTTTCAAAGTAAAATACCTAAGCCATAAATTTTTGATTTCAAAAACAACAGTTTGCAGAAAAGACGCAACAAACAAATGATGAAGAATCTGGACATCCTACTCACACCAACAAAACATCAGCTTCTGCTTCCACGGGACAAAATGGGTGTTGTGCTAGCACAAGTTCAGCTGCTTTCACCGCCACAAATTGTAACGCAGGTACTTCACAAGGTGCAGGGACTTCGTGTGGTGGTGGCATGGGTACGACTGGTGCAGGATCCTCTTCCCAAGCTAAACAAAGGTATTTTTGTTTTCTTCATCATTTAAATTTGAATATGGTTGTGATGTTGCTGTGGTTTAAATAAAAGATAGGATTAATATCGTAAGTCTTTCCAAGTGAGTGATTTTGACTGTTCACTTAATACTTAATGCAAGCAAATCACTCTCTCCTCCACTCTTTCTTCGTTATTGCTATCTATCTGTCAGTCTAAAAACTCTGAATGATAAATGAGTTGAGTGAATGAGGAGAAAGGTTGAGTTGACATGACAGTTATCCTTCTTGAGAACCCATGTAACAAGATTCATCACTCAAGAAAATGTTTCAGGTCAAGCCCAATCAAGTTGCTTCACATGACGTTGGCTTGTCTCGCCGAAAACTCAATTACTTTAATTACTTCAATAAGAAATACAAAACAGAAATAGAAGAAGATGAGCAATTATTATTAATACACATCATCAATCATTACCGCACCGTATCCTGTGATTTTGTAAGTTTGCAAAGGAAGGCAAGACAGACCAAGAAGTGTCGTCTATTTTTCCCTGCATATTAGGGTGAGGTAAAAGGGTACTCTTTGCAAGGATTCGGGGCAATGTCAGATATGCTTTGCTGAGTCTAGTTGTAAAAAAATGATGTAAATTATTTATTCAAAGAATTTGTCAGCATATTAAAGCGACCGACTGGCAAAGTTGTCTGCAAAGTCAGGGTTTTCTCTAATGTCAGCTAATCATTATACGCTGTATGCAGAGGTTTATACAAAATTCATGAAAAGAAGTGGTGGAAAACTGGTGAAGAATAAATTTTTAATTAAATGAAAAAGTCCAGTTAACTTGGTGGAATAGATGCAAAAATATAATCATACTAGAAAACTACCTGTTATACTAATAATCGACTTTGCTACACTCTGGATATTCATGCAGTTTGTTCCATTGTTCCTTTTTTAAATAGTCGAACAAGTGAATATGCTGGGACAGGAGGAGGAGACGCAGAGGAGAACCCTATGGTGTTTACCAACGCAATCCACTTGGCTGTTGAATGGGGCGCCAATGATGTGCTTAGATTTTTGCTTCGTGAAAACGTAGATCCCAACAAGCCTGGTCGCCTACCCGATGCCTATGACATTTCAGCAGCGGGCAGCAGGAGTGCTTCCGTTTCGGCCTGGGGCTCTGGCTGTGTATTTTGTCCGCCAAGTCCCAGGAACATTAGTAGGGACGTGTCTCCTAGCAGAGAACATGGGGGAAGAATATTTTCTCGGAATTCTTCTCGAAATGTGTCAACAGAGTCCAGCCGTTGTGTATCGCCATGTAGGGAACGTCTCTGGTCTGTCAAAACGGAACCTGGAGGTAGTGGTGGCGCTGGGTCAGGTGGAGGTGCAGAGTCTCGAGCACATCTTCGAAGAGAAGCTTTTAAAAACCTTTCTTGCAAAAATGATGACAAAACGGAATCATCTACAAATGGAGGGCATGGAGAGCAAGATTACCCCGCTCAGGGAACGGAAGGGAGACCTATTATATCAGTGGTTTACTGCGCGTCAGAAGAAAGAAGAAGGTCAAGTGGTGCTAGACAAATTGGCGAAATTACACTTCCGGGTTTGGAATCTGCTTCCGGGATTGAAAGAGATCCGGACGAATGGGGAACAGGTAAGCGTAATTTTGCTTTACATAGCTCCACTGACAACCATATTAATATCTTGGTCAAAGCGACAACTAATTCTATTTTGAAATACTTATAAGTAGAGTGCAATCATCAATCATAAACATTGCGAAATTTTCTGAAAATGCTTTATCTGATAAATAAGTTTTGGGCTTTGCCAAATCCCCTTAATTGATCACCACATTCACTATAATTATTATTATTTGGTTTTTCTTTTGTGTCTCAGGTCCACAAGGTCGCCGAATCAACCGTAGAGTAAGTTGGGTCTCTAGTCTCCGTGAGCCCGCAGACAAAAGTCGGATGACTCTTGCAAGCCGTCTAAAACGTCAGAAACTGCGACTCCCACGTCAACGAAGCTTCTCGTTAGAAAGTGAGTTAGAATTGAGAACGGTAGCGAAACGAGCAGTTGGCGTGGCGGGAGCCTTACAAAGTATTCGGGAAGCAAGACGGTCAATTTCTTTGAAGAGCAGTCCACTCCATTTTCCATGGTCGTTTAGAAGGGAAAGTAGTTCTGCGATGAGGGAAGGTGGTGTATTTGCTGAGCTACGAAGGAGTTCCGAGATATTTAGAAACATTTTGTTGTCTATTGCTGGCAGGGATGAGAGCACACCGACAGGTAAGATCGTAATAATATTAAAACTTTAATTGTAATATTCCCAGTTATATTTTATCTCAACTTTTGTACAAGCTTGTCTTTTTGTTTTATGTTTAAATAAGCTTACTGGCTTTAGAATTTTTCTATTTTCATTACCTTGTCGTTACGACCTCCTTCAAAAATTACATGAAATTTTTTCTCATATCAAATAACATCGCATAATTAATTTTTGCTATAAACCTTTATGTGCGAATAATAAACATCATTCTAATGCACATTTTTACAGTTGAAATACCTCTACTCAACTACATTTCATTTATAATAAATCTTCTTTTATTGCCATGCCGTTATAGTTAAGTTCATGGTTAAAAAAAAATTTCCAACTTCCAACATGTAATGAGGCCAAAAAATCCCACAACCTCATGTTAACTCGCCCACTATCATAATTCTACTTAATCTCAATTATTTTTAGGAAGAAGGAGGGAAATTCTTTTATGATAAACAATGGTACCAAGGTTTAAAGCAGCAAAAAAACATTGTTCTAAAACTGCGGACCATGTACATACAAGCCTAATAAAAACAAATCTTGTATCCATAGTTTATTCTCATTTTTTATTTACTTTAAAAAACCCGTGACTTCATCATCAAATGTTTCTTTACTCATATCAGAATATGCATACATACATTGTGAGGTATTGCAGATTTCACAATTAATCAATTATTTTGTAAATGATTTCTTGTTTTTTTGGCAACGTTTTAAGTAAAATAGCTCAAGTACTGAAGATATGCGTTTGTGCTGACAGACGGACATGTTTCTCTGATAAGCATATGAAGTTCCAGTAGCGCATTGTAATTAATAAAAAAACCATCATACATAACCATTTGTATTTTAGTAGGCAGCTGCAGTAATCGAGCTTTTATGGTTGCTTGTCCTCGCCAGCTTTTTTGGTTGTATGTTGTATGTTGTATCCCAACAGCATACTGCTCTATGTCACTTTCAAAAAGGCACCGAATGAGCGCTCTCTTTGTTCGCTTTTCACACCAAACTTTCACTTTCTCTTCGAAGACTGGGTAGGTAGGTAGATTGTGGGTATTAAGGTAATAGGGAAATTCACTCCATCCAAGTACTAAAAGTACAAGAATACAAGGAGCAATAACATGGTAATAACATCCCTCCCTGTATATTATTTTATTATTATTATGGCCATGTCATGTGGAGCTGTGGAAGGTAGTCGAAAAACAAGAAAACATTTTATGTCTGTTATGGCACATGGCAGGCGGGGCGGACCTAAAGCTTCATTCTCAGACGTCGGTGAATTTTCATCGTAATAATAAAGTGAAGAGGTCTTCCTCCACTTTACTCCTTGGACAATAAATTCTTGTACATTACGCATCTCTGGACAGATTGCTAAAACATTCATAAATTGCCCGTGTACGGCAATAATAAAAGAGACATGCATGTTTTGCTTGAATGGCTTGTTTGTAAAGGAGTCGTTCACACAATAATCTTAGCCATTTGTACAATGAACAGAAAAGTTTGTGATGTTTATATACTCTAGAATTTATGCCCTCTAGTTCTTATATGACACTCTGTGTCAAACTAACTTTTTGAATGTTACCGCCCAAAACTTGAAATATTCAAAAGCCTTCTGTGTTTGAAAAAAGCACAATCTGCTTGTTTAGAGGAAGATAAAGAAGAACTTGGTTCTGCTATATAATTAGAAATGTACATATTTTCTTCTAGCATTTATTTTGCAATATTTCAGAATATAGCAGACTTTTTATTGTTTTGTCCCAGCAGCAGTGTAAGTGTAACAGAGCAAAGTGCAGACACACGAGTAATTAAACAGCGCTTGTATTCTATCAATTCGGTTCGTCGGTCCGTCCTACTTTATTTAACGAGCTAACCGAGTTTCTAAGCTAATCTTAATCTCTGATATTTAATCTCTGAACCTCTATTTATTTACCATCTGAAAATTTTACTACAAAAGATTCTACTAGTCTAGTTTAATTACTTCAACATACATCTTAAATCCATGTCACTTCGCCGTCCTGTCGGATGATGAGTAAAGGAGACCATGAAGTCCAGCTAGGCAGCGCAGAGACAGTTAGAGGATAATAAATGAGAATCAATCTACACATGCATCTTATATGCATGTATGTATGTTATATGAAATACTCATCATAGAAGTTAAAAGACAAAAAGCAACAAAGAAGCTGGGAAAGATTTTTTTCGCATCTAAGTTTCCTTCTAGACCCACAACATCAAGCAGCAGGGAATCAAAATTGAATTTTATATCCCCGGAAAAAACATCATGAATTATTTTAGAAACTATGATACTCTTCTTTCCACTCTATCCATCCATTCATTCCTTTTTTCAGTTAACTATTATTCAGTTCTTGTGCATAACTCACTTTGTATACTATTCTCCGGTAATTTTTTTTCCCGTCTGTAGTCTGTTAACTAGCAGATATTTAATTTGATTTAAATAAATGACTAAATGAATACGAGTCCAGACACAAGAAATTTTCTTTCTACCAAAGATCCATCCCCTCCTTATCTGATGTCTAACTTGGGTCAATACTCTGATTTGAAAACGTATCGTATAGCTGCATAATATGAATGTTGATCAAACTCACTGATACTTCAAGTTTATAATTTTGCAGTATATTTGAATAAGCTTAATCTGATAGTGATTTTGACTGTTACTGCTTCTGTGTATACTGTTATTGTTTATATTGCGCGTATACCTATCTGCAAGAGCATCATTGCCGTACATAATCATTATCATCCCTATCATTATCCACAACAACATGGCTAGAAAAACAATGAAGCAAAACTTTTTGGATGAAAATCTTCTGGTTCTTCTTCGTTCTCTCTAGCAGTTAAACCTATATGCTAACCGTCATTTTAACATGCATTCATTTTAAAACACGTTATTGTTATCAATTCTTTCTGCAGCAATAACCCCGTAAAAGCTTTTTTGTCTTTTGTTTTTCACACACTCATAAAATAATGTTTTTCCCAAATAAAACAAGCGCGTGTTTATATCTATTTATAATATATGCATGCACAGTACATATATAGATTGTAGGTGTACCAAGAAGAGCAGGAACACCGGCAACCACCGCACGGTAACTTTCCACGAGATATTTTTTCTCTGACGGTTTTGTGTATTGGCCCTGACAGGAGCACTTAGTTGATTATTTTCCTCTGTCGCGCGCTCTCTCTGTCTCGAACTGACTTTATGTCATCAAAGTCCCCTCGCCTCCATTCAAAATTAATAATAAAAAGGAAAGTTGACTTTATAATACATAATAGTCATAATCCTACACACATAAGTAAAAATACTAAATGGGAAGATTCGCTTAAACAAACATAAGTAAAAGCTATCCATTATCAAGTATCGAGATTAAGTTTTCCAATACGTGGCAATTCATCAAAATCTTTTAGAAAACATGCAGACAAAGTTGTACGACCTGACACTCGATTACTGCAAATAACAATTTCAACTTTCTTGTGAATTTAGATTTGTTCTCATGAGAATTTTTTTTAATGTACCCATTCGAATTTTTTTACATACAAAAATTGAGAATGAGGTTTGAGCAAAGCATAAGAGGAACAGGCGCATTGAAATGAGACCAAAGTAGTTAGAGTAGAAATGGGTTGATGATGATAATGATCATCATCTCTTTTTTTGCTCTGCAGAGGAGAAAAATGCGTTTCGATAAAAAACACTTCTTCTTTCTCCCTCCTTTCCATTCCATCTTCCATCTACGCTAATGATAATGATGAGTGCATAAAATACAGTAATGATTACTTGTATGAGCGTTCACTATTTTGCTGTTGAGTGCGGGGAAATGTTTGTTTGCATTACAAAAAATAGACAGTTAACTGAAACTCCCAACCTGGAAAAAAGTGCGGAATACACAGGAAAATTTGAAAGGCAAAATACCAGACAAATAGAAAAGATAGACAGACAACATAGAAACGAATTCATCTACCAACTCACTATACTACTACCGCTGTACGATTCCTCCAAGTTCCAATTTCCACACAGACATTATAAGCTTGTGTGTGTTAAATTTTTGGAGATGTTAGGATGATGATGGCTTTGCTCAAGAGGAGCCCTAAAATAAATTGGATGTTGTTATGAGCTATTTTTTTCTTTCATTAAATTATTGTTTGGGAGAGAGCCTGTGAGTTGTTTCTGTTAGGCAAGCAAGAAAACATGATTATCAGTTAAGTTGCTTGAAAAAGAGGAGAGGATCCAAAACACAATGCATCGGATGGTATTTTAAAGGGTAAAATACTGCAGACGATGACGCACTTCAGCTTCACAAGGAGCAATAGTAGAACAAGGGAAGAAAGTTTTGTGTAATTTTAAATCTGTTTATATGACCCTTATGAGCCATTAATACAATTTGACGGCACACTTCATGGCTGCCTCCATATATTACAATAGTGCCATGCTTTATTATACGACTTGCCTTTGACTAACTGGCTTGTGTGCAGAGAATTCCAGTGGAAAACGCAAAAACATTACGTAGAGCAGCTCGTCAGCAGAGCTTTAGCCATTTTTCGTTACTGCTGCCATTGTTGTGATTATTTTACTCAAAATCACAATCAGTAGAATGACAGGGCAGGCAAACTACTACTACACTACTTACCTGCCACTTTCAGTATCCATCTTGTCAACATTCAACAAGGCTATTTTAATAAATAAATTCAAACAACAACGACGACGACGACAGGAGTAGCACAAGTACCCACTCAGCAGCCTTGATGATGAAGTGAAAGGTCCAAAGCTGCTGCTGATGCTGTGTGTGAAAGTATAAAGCTTTATCATATGATATGACGTGGTGATGATGATGATGAAGGAAACTTGATTGGATGGTTGGCTGGCTACCGAAATACCGAGAATGCATGCACGAGTGGCTGATGTGATGTGAGTGTGGATGAATGGATGCATGAATAACTGCTTGCCTGGAAAAGTGCAAACAGACAGCAGTCGTGCAAAAAGAGTAACTTTCACACATTTTTTTTTGAAAAAAATAATATTTTATGTGATGCAATCCCAGTGTTTCCTTCTCTTCATCATCATCAGGAAGCCGGAAGTAGTGAACAAGGTGGTGGTGGTGCACAAGGCTGGACTGATGATGATGGGCTACTGGTACATAAAATGTGTTTTGAATGGATTTAGGATGGTGTGGTGGTGGTGGTTGAATAGTGTGATGTGGTAATGCTAACGCCACTGTTGCGGTTTCATAAGCAGTCGTCTGAAAACACTATCACTACTCAACTGCTTTCTCTTCGATAAGCTTTACTTGGAAGTTGTACTTTGTTACCCATATCATTGATTAAGTGTTAATCATTGAATTTGTGTGCGCACTTGTGTGGCTTATTGCATGTTTCTTTAGCATACATATTCATGACATGCTTTAAGTTAAGTCTCCATAAATTAAGTTGATATTTGGTTTTCCCTATTTCTTATGTAAAACGACCAATAACTTTAACTGCTTGCTTTCTTTTCGTTATTTTTATGAATGTGGTTTATTGACTTTTTTCAGATGATGATCAATACGAAGGACTGGAAGGTAAAGATCTTAGCTTTTCTTCTTTGTTGGCCGCCCACGGTCGTCGTCGTTCCGAGCGTTCTGTTTCATACTCCTCATGTTCTTGGTCGGATGTGTCCATTGGCTCAGAGACGTTGCCTCGAAGACCGCTCTCTGTGAACCCGTCAATTTCCAAAGGCCTGCTGGTTGTGTCCGTTGAGAGCCGGGGCCGTGAAGTCACATTTGTCGAGCACTACACGTCTTCTCATCTGATGACACTTCCGCCCATCTTCCTCGCAGCTTCGAGGGGACGGTCCACCCCAGTCGTACTGCTGCTTCAACACGGAGCTAAAGGAAACATAGCGGTAAATTTCTTTTCTTTTTTGTAGTGTTCCATGTATACTCATATCATTTATTTATCATGGAAAAATAAATATAATAAAAATAATAATAATATACCGCTTCACTCTGTACATCTCCAGTGCTGTTGTCTCACGTTCACTCACTCACCCTCCACGTCTTTTTCTCATAAATTCTTTTAACAAAATACTTCGCAGGTCAGATAATGTATCAGGGTTTTGTTTGCCTGCTTGTGTGTCCTTCTTTTTTTCTAGCCTTTGATATGCAAAATGTAATCTTAAGAAAAAAAAGATGAAGGCAAACGCCTCGGTATTTTTTAAAAAAGAATGTTGAAAAGAAAGAAAAAAATCTTGTTCGAGCAACGGGATGCATTGCATACGATATAATATGATGTGAGTGGATAAAAATCTGAATACATTATCATATCAAGTCACTGGTTTTTTGTACTGAACATAGATGACTAACAAACGGAGAGCAACCCTTCTGCACAGAGAGAGAGAGAGAGAGAGAGAGAGAGAGAGAGAAAGAGATGGAAGATTTTTTTGGAGGCAGAAGAAAGTAAATAGGATAAATAAAATGGAAATGTTAGGTGGGTACACGGTGCACGAGAGTTCAAAAGGATTATAATGTAATGTTATATTGCTTTTACGGCCGATAAGAATGACATTTTTGGGCAATATGAGAAAGTGAAATTGGGTACAAATACCTATACATATATTTATGTGGAGTTACAAACGTATTTTGAATTTTGACTTTAAGGGGTCGTTCATAAATAAAGCGAACAAACAGACAGAGATGAATTAGAACAATCCAGCTAAGCACATGGTTATGAAGTTATCAGTTATCCACATTTATGTAAATAGTTCATTTAGCTTTTCAATAAGCTAGTAACAAGCTAGTTCTCATTTCCCATACGAGCATGATAAATCGTTTTACAAACTAAATCTTTCAAAATAGACATGTACAGTGAAACAATCTGTTATTACAAAACAATTAGTCATAAACTTGTTACATTTGTACTTTCATGCAATGATATTTCTCAGTTTCTCACGCCACATAGTTTTTACTTTTCAATTTTTATTTTTGAAATGTATGTATGTCTGCCCCATAGGCATTGCCTAGTGGGCTTTATCTGTTAATTGAATAAACACATTCATTCATTCATTCATAGTTTTTACTTTTCCTTTCTTCTTAGAACAAGATACGAGATTAAACGTGCCGCTGCTATGATTCTCTGTCGTTAATACTTTTCTCCAACTACTTATCGCTTCTTATAGACTTGATCCTCATCGCTGTCGCTGCACTCATGCATCACGTTGCAAGCGAAGCACAGGTGTAAAAAAATATGTGTATGAGCAGATGAGCTTACATGAGATAAAAAGAATTAAAGGGACATAACATGCATGTTTTTCTATTGCCGCTCAAGACGCTACCCTTCAACGGATACTTAAGTCTCACAAGAGATTTCCCTTTTCTTCGCTAAAAAATCAATAATCATATAATATTACTACCGCTGCTACTTTTTGTACAAAAAGATTTTACCTAATAAAACGAGCAATAGACTCTCAAGGTCGGTCGTGGGTTTGTGTGTGTTATGTGATGTGACGTTAAGCCATTCCATCAGTCACAATCAGCCAGTCAGTCGGCTTGTGTTTGAGTTTTATCTTTTCTTGTTAAGACTTTTTTTCTGCATAGACAGCAGCATTGCCCACTATTGTTAAGATAAAAATTGTTAAGTGGTGGTCTGGTTCGTTTGCGAAGCACATCATCGCACACAATAGGCGCCGCATTACTTAAGACGCACACACTTCAACTATGAATGTAAACCGGATATAACCACATACCAATCAAATTTACGATTTAATGCTCTGTTTTTACCATAAACACTGTTATATGTGTTGGTTCAATTCATTGGGGTAAAGTCAGTCATATGAAAATGCTACAGTTTGACAGGCAGGCAGACGGGCACATTTTTCCAGTATAATTACACAAATTGCTGTTTATTCAATGGAATATAATAAAAGTAAAAGGATGTTATGTGTGGGGAATATAGGAAGTAGAAGAGCCAGTGGGAGGAGTTGGATTGTTAAGTTAATAGCATACACTAAATACTAATGTTTCTCTGTCTGTCTCTTTTGTTTCTGAGTAAATGCAATAGTAAAAGGTAAAAAGTACAAAATACATGTGTTTTTTCTATTCGTCTGTTTATAGGATTCCCTAGGCAACACTCCACTTCACCTGGCAGTAATCCAGTCGCCGACCCCCTGGGATGTCATTCTCGATTTGATGGAAGGAGGTTCCAGAATCTTTGTTCGTAATGAGCGTGGCATTGCACCTCATGACCTACTCCCCCCTATTCTCAGGCTACAAAAAGAGCTTGTGGCTGATTGTTGGTTGGGTCTTGTTCTAGAGGATGCTGCTCATATGATTGAGCAATCGGAACAAGGTAAAAAAAAATCTGTTCCCCTCAAAAAAAAAGTTGTTTTTGTCTTGCATTTATCTTAAACATAAGCGGGGGTGTGCTAATGCAAAATAGCTCTTAAACATGTTTGGATTCCCTTGTGTTTTTCTTTTTCGACTCGACTTCCTCAACTTTTCTCCATTTATTAGTCGCTCTGGGACTTCTGCTTCTTAGCTTGCCGCTGTCTTGAATTTTTTTATCTTTGTGATACTCGCGTGCTTGTTTTCCCTAGTTCTCTAGAGATTTTTAAAAAGCAGCAGCAGTTGTTCTTGGTCCTCAATTTACAAAAAAGAGTGAGAGGCAGTCAAGATGAGAGAAAGTCAGTGCAGCTGCATATTAAAAATGCTTCAGTTTACTGCTGCACATACCTTAAACTGTATTTGCCTGACATGTACCACCAACGTACACAATGCTTGTACACATGACATTCATTATGATATTATGAGAAGCTTATGTCTTTGTCTTTGGTCTGTTTTGCTTTCCAAAAAAAAGTCGTCTGGTGTCGGTTGTTGGTTGCTATTACAAAAGGTGGAAGTGTTACGGGTAAAATATCAAGCAGAAAGAGAAAGAGAGAATAGTACGAAGTTTAGTATAGATGGAGAGAAGCGAATATATATTCGCAATTCCAATATTGCAGTTCAACTTTGTAATCTTCATCATCAACATCATCACTGCTACTTGCCTTTGTACATGTAAACTCGTCCTAGTCAGTATTTACTTTCCAAACCAGTGGATCTGACTTCAGCACTGTTATTACTACCACCATCAACCAATCTTTGCCGCGTGTAGTGCTGGTAGCCCATACATATTACATTCTTGAAAATATTATGGAAATATCCAGAAGCACACATGCATACTTTCACTTTGCCAGCTCAGGCAGTATAGAAAAGAGAAGAGAGCTAGAGTCAAGAGAAGTCAGACTTTCTCTCTGGAGACTTGGGAAATACATACAAACACATGCATGCCTCACAGAGAAAACAAGTAATAGCAGAAGTGGTGGTGGTAGCAGTAAGTAGGATATTAATAATTTGAAATGTTTAAAGCGGTGGTGGTGGTGGCGTCGGTTGTGATGGTGAAATAAGTAGTAGCAAAAGCTTACATCTTATATCATTCATGGTTTATATGTAGGTGTACATATAGTGTATCTATAGTATCGTATGTTGATATGATGATGGTGGCTATGATGGAGAAACTCCAACTGTCAAAGTCAAGCAAGATGAAAGAAAGAAAAGGTAGATATTCATTTTCTAAATAGGTTGAAGGGTGGTGGGGTAATGGAGGAATTGTGGAATAGAAAGAGCGTAAGCTTTGACACGACGAGACATACAAGGAGTAGTAGAACCGAAACCATTTATTGTATTGCTTGTAGGAAAACCTTTTGTGTTTTCTGCTAGAATAAAGTTGAACGTGATGAATATTGATGACCATGCATGCCATACCAGTCCACTTGTGATTTTGAGATAACCTGAGCTATACACTCTCAATGTTATTATTACTATTGCTACTTTGTACACAGGAGGTGCGAGAGACACAGCGTCCCGGTCTAGTCGTCTATTCAAGAAGCTTCACGAGGCAAGATACCATCGGGATAAAAACTCTGGCGATGGAGGTGGCGGTAAAGGTGCTTCTGGACTGCAGAAACTAGGTGCTAGTGTAGTAGGTGGGGGGAAGGGAACTGGAGGAGGAATTTGTAGTGCTCCTGGTTCAAGCGGTACATGTACCTTTGGGGGACAAGGAGGAGGCTACGGCGGTGGAGGTGGAATTGATCAGATTTTTGCTTGTGAAGTGCCTACGTTGAGTGAAGGACCATCTTCTTCTGCCGCAACTGGTATGGCAGGACCATCTTCTCAACCTGTAATAAAGGTAAGCAAATCCAATATATTTACTCGAGTATATATGTATGTAAGCTAAAGAAAAGGGATTCTCAAAGGAACCGAGTTTGAAGTTTGTGGAACTTTGAGTTATCACGCTAGTCTTGCTGGAAAATGTACTGTAACACATTTCAAAAAGAGATTCACAATTCAGTTAACCAACCTTTTATGCATGCTTTATGTAGTCATATACCAACAAGGTCTGCACTTTGCATATTGCATATAGTAATTGTACATAGCTTCTTTCCAACCGGTAAATAATTTTAACTTGTCGATGTTCTATGTAACAAGTTCCATGTGTGGCAAACACCAGGATATTTTGTTAAAACCACAAGTACGTACGCAAAACAGACAAGATTGCATGTTTCGTAAAAGCATAGTATCTACAAATGTTTAATGTCTTGTGTGTCTGTGTTTGTTTTGTAAAGCATGAGGTTCGACTTTTTATTAGGTAGAGAAGCAAGCAGTAGTTGTAGTCTATGATGATCAGATTCACAATCAGATTACCAGGATAATATTTTGTCTGCTTTTCCGTTCCCTAAGCCATTCCCCTTTTGTGGTGATGGTGGCAAAAATACATTCAAGAGGAGCTGGTGATGGTGATTTTAAAGCTAGATAACAAAAGATTTACTCAAAACAAGTGGACATGGATATATATTCCTCGCCAGATTAGGTTGCCACTGCATTTCAATTTGCACGGGGATTTATGTGTTTTTTACTACCATAATAGTAGCACATTTAACTTGTTGGGAAACTTTAGGAAGTCTTTTAAAGTGACGCCTTTTAAATACTGTTTGGGGCTTATGGAAAAGCAAGATAAAGTGTGAGATAAAATGAAATTTTCAATTGGAATAACTCGTGGTTCGTAGTTAATTTTCAATTGACATTCTTATGCAATGGCTATATTTGTTCTTTATCTAGTACGTAACCTTTCATGTGATAAGAGTTAAATAAATAAACAGTTTTTAAAATAAAGATGTTATAATTATGACATATCAAATTATGCAAGTAATAAATACAAGCTCAAGATATTTTTTATTACCTTAGGTTGTTAAACTCAAGCTACCACGTAAAACGTATTATTTAGTTTGTAATCTGACTGATGCATAAAAGCGTACAAATCGACACACACTCATTCCATTTCTCTCTACTTACTTAACATCCTCTTTTTAATCCATTTTCAAAGATCCAAAGTTGTTAAAAAAAATCCCCTTCAGCACTTTTGACTTAGCAAAATAAAAAATCCGGAAAAAGTTTTTAGTTTGTATTCTATTTTTACTTGTTTTTATTATAAAACTGACTGAATGTTAAATGGAAAGCCTGTCACGGGAAAAATAAGATGATGGAAAATAGATGTAGAAGAGAAGTGAATGAAATCTTATCTATGATGTTACTAATTTAGATCTTTGGAAATGTGTTCTTTGTTACTATATAATTGTTTTCAAATTAATTGCATTAAATTGTTGAAGATATTATCTCTATGGCAACCATATGCACAAAGAGATCAGACCCTAACAGACGGACAGATATCGCCAAGTACTTGCATAAAGTTTGTTGCCATCTTTAGTAACATAGAAGTTACCAGAATCAACGTATCCAGCACCGCATTAGCTTTCACTCCACCACCTACCTCCGTCACGCTATACTTTCTCTTCAAAATAAGCAGTTTTCAAACCGTTACCGGCCCATACCCCCTCGTTCACTTACCCCCTCCATATACTTTACCCCCTTGGTTCACTTACCCCCTC
>JAQFZG010000181.1:0-43986 GCA_034695465.1 Entomobrya nicoleti | reverse complement strand
AAAGGGGTTGCTGGAATTACGGGAGAGGAGGGCGGGTTGCCGGAATTACGGTCTGGGGTTGCTGGGATTATTCAGCCTCTTTCTACCGAAATTTCTTTCCTCAGCTCTTAGAATGGCGAATGGGGTATTCTCATTTTAACTGATTTCTCTGCTGTATTCTTTAAACATTTTTTTTTCAATTGATGAACTACGTATTTTTTCAAGCCGAAGCAATAAAATTGACCTAAAAATATAAAATATTTACTGCCAGCTAGATTCGTACCATATGTCAAATTTGCATAACAAATTTTCACCTTTTAGTTTGAGTTTGTGACAATTCTGTTCATATACTCGTCCGTTCAAATACGCTCTTTTAGAAATCTGGGACTCGTCAATTTTTATGCCAGAGAAATTTCCCATCTATTTAGTTTGAATATATAATTTACTATCTAACCTCAATATTCTCAACCAAAACGCCTACTTGTTTCAGCATTTAATTAGCAAGAATATATGAAAATATCTTTAGAGAATCCTTCCGTTGGACATTTTGAATTCGACTTATTTTCCGTACACCCATTTTTTGTTACGAACTTCAACATTGCATTGCATAGATCACTGTTTACATACTTCAATGTTCAATGTTCTCATGTTCACCCCAAGCAAATCAATTTTTTCAACGATTTGACTCTATATAGGTAACAGCATAACAACAAGGCACATTAAAACGTAATGTAAAAAATGGTTTTCATGTTATGTTCGCAACTCGCAACTCCTCTCGTCACAGAGAGTCAGTTCCTCATATCAACATAAAATCACAATCAGGCATAGGTATAACAAGAGCTATGAACTATACGAGAAAGAAACTGTACTCAAATAATATTTTGAGTTGAGTTGTGTGTGTGCAATCTCATAACACTAAAACACCCAACAAGTCAATGAATAGGACACACGATGATGAGAGAGCATATGCTTAAAAGTATATTTTATGGAATTGTATTTTGGGTTTGGGACTTCAGACACGTACTTGCATAAGCACTAAATGCACAAGAGCAACATACGGACGGGGATTGTTTTGTTGTTGTTCTTTGTGGACTTGGACGTATGTAATTGACCATTGTACCATCATCATCACATCATCATCATCCAAAGAAAATAAGATCATTTTTCTCATCTCTCTCCTCAATCAAAATTATAGGCACTCTTTTACATTGATACACACTTACACACATGCATATTTCTACAGTGATTTTGTCTAAATAGTTCTCTCAACATTTTACTGGTTTATTTAACTACTCACTTGTCTTAATTAGGAACGCTAATAATGATGGTGAGTTAAGTTTTTTTATATCCACATTAAATAATTCTTAATGAATGCTGTGGTCACATTCTTAATACAATGTATTATGAGCTATTATGGGCGAAATTTTGCAAGAATCTCGAGTTTTGTCGTTTAATGTGCAAAAGAAGAAGTTTACATTTTCCTCATATCATTTTAACTTGTCGTTAATATTTGAGAGGCTACGCTGCGCTAAAGTACATTCCTAAAAAGTTATAATCCTGCGTAACAAATATTTGTTACAGATAATGATGTTGGCAGTCGATCTTGCATAAAAACAAATATTTTTCACAGGTATAAAGTGTACAGGTGGATCATTGAATGTAAAAATGTTCCCTGGTGGTAGCAACGACAGAAATACTGTCAAAGGTGCAAGATAAATCTCATGATTTAGTAAAATGTATGCATGCAAATGCTCTGTGAGATGGGGATCTCATAAAATAAAGTTTGGAAAGTGTCGTTAAAACTGTAATGACAATTTACGTACGAGTACAAATGTATCAAACGAATTAATATGCGAGTTTACCTGCTATGGCACATCATTGATCATACTCATTCCACACAGGATATATTTAATCAGTCATCCATACATAATAGATACTTATACGCTTTTATGGGTTGTAGTGCATAAAAATGGTGGCGTCACAGATGTAACATTAAGGAGATATTTTACGCGTATTGATGTTAATATCGTGAGTTGCAACAGCCAAATTACTCGTGTTTTGTGCAAAGCAGAGAAACCATTGCATTGCACGTTTCTCCTTAGAAATATTTTGGGAATTTAGTGTGAAAAGGCAAGCAAAAAGTCAACTTAGTTTATTTTTTCTTAAGCTGAACAACAAAATGATAACATGACAGTTCCAAAAACGGCAGTGAAAGTATTGCCATTTTTCTCTCCAACTTGCAAGTGAGCCTACAATTAGAAAGAAATTTCGTATTAATTAAATTAGGAAACGTCCTAGTCATAACAGTTAGGGGCAACGAGAATCTTTAAAACTGATCAGGTGATTAATTCAGCATTGAATTAAAAGAGATACCGAAACAGGATTATTGAAGGAAGTTACGAGAGAGAAGTAAGTGCAATTTCACTGGTGTTGTTCTATTCTAGTATCCAATTTCGTAGTTAGCAACCTTACATTTTTTTATAAATGTGTAGTTGAATTTGACCTCAGTTTATCACTATTTCATTACGACTACAATTACCCCAACTAGTATAATAACTAGTTTAAAAAACTTGTTTACTGGGTATTGACTAATCTTTTCGCCCATCGAATTACAGAAAAGTAAGTCACAGTTTCTTCAAAAAATATTAATTACATGTGCGAATATGTAGCTAATACTGCAGTTGTGGAGTCGTATCATTTTGCATAGTATTTCTAAAGAGGTTACGAAAATGTCTGCATACCTACCTACATGTATGCATATATCATATATGATCTCATGTCCATGTCCCATTGTTTAAGGGAAAGTAGACTTAACTGCCTCTTTTGTTTCAAACGTACGTGATACAGAGACAAGACAAATCAAATCCAAAATTGCAGAAAGGGTTGAACGCACTACGATTTTGTCATATGTTGGCATTAGGTAAAAGTGAGACGGCAAATGGTAGTATTTCTCCTGTTATTCAATATCAAAGTTTTTCAAAGACAACTTAAGTAATTGAAATCCGATAGGGGGATTCAGAATCACTACCAATACCATATAATATAATGCCAAGGGCATTTGTTATGTTAATTTGTTAATGGATTTAACTTTTTGTTCAAGACAATCAATAAAGGAATTATTTCGTAACATTATATTACGAGGTAAGAAAACATGAATAGAAATTTAGTTGGTCATTCTCTTTGTCAAAAGGAAGGTCGAAACTCAAGTTCACTCTGTCAGATATCGAATTGTATTGTTTTAACAAAAATCCGTTTCACAAACTCAAGGAAAATGTCAGCTAATGAAGACATTGGCAAAGGCATGTTGAAACCAGGTGCATTAATTTTAAAGTGTTAAAGCTAAACTTATATTCTCTTTAAATTTAAGCCTGGTTAGAATTAATTAGATTGAAAGACGGGAGAATTAATTAATTTTAATTTTGTCATATTTTTGGTATCTAGTCAATAGTTGAAAATAAATACGTTGTTGTTTTTTTACATTTCCAGAATTTGAGGAAAGAGATTATCTTGTAAGTAAATCGCAAATGGTTTTGGTGACAATGAAGCGAGCAAGTGATCAGGAATCCCCTCGTTTACGGAGAACCCTCATCAAAATTTCCGAGGCTCCCACTACTCTGCCGTCGAATTCCATTGACAGGTATACTCCCAAGACTTTCCGGTTTAAACCATTGGTCTTTCACGAGCTGAAAAATCAGCCATTTTACCCAGGTACAACAACCCAAGGTAATCAAGAGAACTTGTTACTTTACGAGATATTAGAAATTTAAATGTTGTGCTAATAATAAAATTATCCATTGCGAATTATCAGTTCCTGAACCAAGGAGTGGTCACAGAATTGTTTGTGATGACGCCAATCTATACTCATTTGGGGGATATTTGGAAGTTAATACCGGTACCCCGCAACCTACGCTTATTCAAGATCGTCACATGCAACGATTATTTGAAGAGGTAAGTAATTCATGGAAGCCGCAAAACAAGCAGTTGTATATTTTGCGCTTTTAATGTTTTATGGGCTTACAATAATAAGCTATGTTATTTTTTATGATTAGCTGTGGTGCTTTAACTTTGCTGAAGGACAATGGAAGTACTTGCCCACTGCTGGAAAGGCACCCAAAGAACTTGCATCTCATTCTGCTATCTTGTATGGCAATTACCTGATCGTATTTGGAGGAACCGGTAATCAGCCGTGAAATTTTTTACAAGATGCAGTGTTTCACATAGTTTAATTCATTTATGTGCATATTTATCTATTGCTTCTTGTACAATTCACAGGTGTACCATTTGGAGGTTCATCATCAAACAAGATGAATATTTGTGATTTGAGGACACTCACTTGGAGAACAATCGAGAGCACAGGAGAAGCTCCGACACCGCAATATGGACAAGCTGTTGTTCTTGACGGCACTAATCGATCATTTTATGTAATCGGAGGAACCACTGGTTATGACTATTCAATGGTGAGTGCAAAAATTGCATCATGACAACTTACATGTCACGCACACAAACGCATATGTCTTGTACATTATACAAATCAAAGTCTTTCATAACTTGTTTCACAATACAATTGCAGGATATTCACAAACTTGACTTGACGAAACGACATTGGGAGAAGGTATTTCTTTCAAGAGGAGACAGCTCGGAACCACAGCCTAGGTAGGTTTTCATGAAGATTTAATGTTTAGAACACAACACTACTATGTTGTAGTATATGATATTAATCCTAAAATTTGACAATTTTTTTCTAGGTATCGCCATGAAGTTGCGTTTGACGGAGAAAATATCTATATTTTGGGAGGTGGCACAGCAAGAGAAGCGTATGATCTTAAGACGGTCCCTACATTTAACATAAAATCACGAGAGTGGCTTATGTTGAAAACGAAAGGAAGCTCTGGTATTAATAGGTCGGGTATTCCACGGTTCCCATGTGCCAGAAAATGTCAAGGATCTGTACAAAGAGGGGATGGTATGAACTAACCAATAAACATGCTATTTTTTTTGAAAAGGTTTCATGAATTGTATTTAAATGTATTTATCTATATTTTCTAACTATTCGACAGAGGTTTTTATTTGTGGGGGCTATGATTCCAAAAATATTTTCATGGATCTGTGGAAACTTCATATTCCAACAATGCAATGGAATCATCTTCCTGTGAAGATGCCCGTTCCGTTGTATTTCCATTCGACCAGTATAACCTCGGTAAGTAGACATTTTTGGAAACCACTACGAATTACCAGACTGATACGCATAACTAACTATATTTGCTTGTATTGTGTTATGATTTACAGGGCGGATGCATGTACATATTTGGTGGGGTGACACACATCAAGAACAATACAAGAACAAATAGAGTGTTTAAAATTTGGCTTACCGTTCCAAAACTTAAGGAAATGTGCTGGGAAGCTCTACTTCATTATCAAAAAGACATTCGCCAGAGAAGTCGTCCTTCTTTGCTGAAAGCTGGAATCCCAAATGAATTCGTTCAGAGAGTTCATCCTGCACCCCCCGGGGGGCAAGCCGATGAAAACGTTGAGGCTAAGTGGGAGTCAGACATTTTGTTGATTGACGATGATAATTAAGTAGAGTGCTATGTGCATATATATATATATAAATACATATAATAATGAACATTTTGATCGCAACCTTTTTATACGACGGTTTTAACGTGTAACGTGCAGCTATTGTTGTAATGGGCCTTCTTCTAACGCCACTGTTGTTCCGTTTTATTCCCATCGCCATAATATTCTTAAATACGTCGTCGTTTACTTATTTCGTGTTTGGTAGCATTTTTTCAGTATCGAAGTAAACTTTTTAAAAGTGAGAGATTTATCCGCACTATTTTTATGGTCGAAGTAATTGTAAATGGTCTCTATCTATTTAAGTCGCGATTCGTAATTCGTACGTATGTACATAAATCCGTATACATTATTCAAATGCGTAGAAACTCACAGAATTTTGTTTGTTAAATCAAAATCACAAAACTACAAAAATTTAATGTGTCCTAAAACTTATATGTGCAATTGTTGCAACATGCGATTTAATATTAGTTAGTAGAATGAACTATAATCGTTGTCAAAACTTGTCACCGACAAAAGCAAACAAAAAAATAGTTGATAAAAATATTTAGTGCGAGATTTTCTTATGTAGTTTTGTACCCTTATTCTTAATCTTAATGTTATATATTTTCATGGGGCTTTTGTTATAATATTGCATATTGTACGTATAATGTATTCCTAATTTGAAGGCAGCTCTTCTAACATTTTTCGTCCGATCCTGTGCATGATAAACTCTTATAATTACAACTGTTGATAAGACAACTGTAAATGCATGTGAAAATATATGTACAATGTTATTGTTATTCATAAAATAAACCCTGTCAGATAGTCATTGGTAACTTTAGGTTTTCGGTATTGTATATCTCAGTTTGAAACAATACTAGTTGTTAGCTCTTAGAAATATCAAATGCTCCTTTTTTAGGTTGGGGGATGAACGCTAGGTCATGATTTTCATAAGTTTATAATTTGCGTGGCTTTAAATCATCGACAAAAAAGAGCTTTTCCGTTACCATGGAATGATAGCTTATTAAGCGGCTCTAAACATTTATATTTATTGTGAACGTTTTTTAAAGTGTTCTATGTCCATGACAAATGACATGACTACTACAGTAGTGCTACATTTGGGATAGCAGCTAAGATTTAATGTAACATTGAAAAATGGAAAGAATCTCAATCCCGAAGTTGTGTCCTAAAAATTGAATTGATCGCATAGGTTCGTTTACAGTCGATTTTTTTTTAGTTCCAGTTAGTGGTTATTATTGTTTTATGTACATGTTTGTATATGAAGTACATTAGAATTTGTCTAAATAATGTAATGTGTTTATTGGTTAAGTGTTTTCACTGATGACAAATGAATCACAAAGTGTTGAATTCAGTTTATCAGTATCGAGTTAGGTGATTACGGCAGAAAAATTTCTGCATTTCCGGTGGGTAATCCCTAATGTCGCAATACAGCTATGCAGTCGCAGTCAGTCGTTATGTGCACAAGCTTGTGCATTTTATACTAATGGCAGCAATTGACAAAGTAATCTTACATGGTTAATGGTATGTAAATGGCCCTCAATTTTTCCGGAATGCAATCACTGTATTTCTAGGATTAGCGTCATTAATTTGGTTAGACTTTTCTTGGAAGTTAAAATGTCATCTGAACTTGCGAAGGCCACTACTTACCATCAAAAGAACAGTAAGAAGCAAGTTATGTTATTAAACCGAAAATTAGCAAAACAAAGGATTAGTAATTAAAGAAATTAAATTTGTGCAATGAATCGTAACCCATTAGCGTTAGGCTATATCCAAAGATACGGTTACACTATTGTTATGATGGAATATTAATTATGTGTTGCAGAAGAAAAGTAAAAGTAATAATCTAAATTTGTAGGAGTCTCAAATGTAATCAACAAATATGGTATGATTTATCACTTAAATGTTATATAAATGTTGTATTTTTGGTTTTCGGTCAGATAAGTAAATAAGTAGTGACAAGTTAAGATTTATTACAATTGCAATCACAAGATACTCAAGGGAAACATTGCAAAAAATTTTGTCGTCGTGTCTCGAGTGAAAAAAAATGCTGCTGTGCTACACAGAGTCTCCAATATCTCCGAGCAATTTTTACTGCTTTAATCGTTTTAAACTTTTGATAACATTTGTTTCTACAACTTCTAGATGTATTTTTTAAACTATCAAGTATAATACCTATTTCGTTAATCAGTTATAGGTATATTATGTATTTAGGGCGAACAATGATTTTGCCGTATAAGTGTGTTACAACTTAAAAACGATTGTTGATACTTTTTTAACTTCCATCTTTCCATATGATATTTACTATTTCAACAATATAAAGTTCGTTTGTAATGCTTGTTTATTCATTTTTCTATCTCTTCAGTTACATAAGTTTGTATTTGTACTCATTAAACACATTTTTAATGCGGTATGTTAAGAATTGGAAATACTGTAATTATTCGCACGAAGTTGTGAAGCATCATTGCGTAGAAATATTTCAGCGTACGAAATCAGGATTAAATGAATCATGTAACGAATAATTACTATAATATTATAGAAATTTGAATGTTACATTCTTGGTACGGCAAGTTATGGATTTAGGTGTCTGCGTCTGCGTCGTCGTGCTCTAAACTTGCACCAAATAAGGCAATTAATTTGAGGCATGAATTTACATTTAAAATTGTCAATTGTAAACAGAATGCACCAAAGTAATTTATACAAAGATGTATTCTTAACACTTAAATGATAATGGTTGAATCATAAACCATGAATAAGGAATGTTTTAAAACAATTGTGTCCATATTCGACATTTGTAACGAAATGTAATTCTATATCTTGTATTATTGTTATTAAATGTTAGTATTTACCTTTATTTAAGTATATCAGTTGAATAAGTCATTCAATAAAGTATAACGTCTGTGCTTAAACGTCAACATTCAAGGTGCACATTTATTTTTTCATCCATCTTACATTCTAATTCATCAACGACCAGCTTGAATACAAAATACGAGTTATAACATGAACATCTCAAAATTAACTTCACAATTTTTTGTTATTTTATCAAATACATTTAACATTTACAGCTATAAATCGAAGAAGCCTCTTCTTTTTACTAGACTTCAAAGTCTCATTCGTAATTTCATGAATATTTAAAAGCATGCATACAAGAAATGAAACAGGTAAATCCCGTTGTAAAAATGCCCAGACTAAGGCTTCCTATAAAAGACGTTTCTGTGCATTAAATTTTCGCTAATGTTTGTCGAAAACAATTGACCTGAGATCCAACTTCAACCTTGATCAACATAATTGGCACAAAACTAATAGGGTTCTTCGAATGGGCCATATATTGTGTATATGTATGCACTGGTTTTCATGAGAATTTTGTTGAGGTGTTCAGTTTCAGTACAGACTTTTTTCAGTCCCACCAAATAATCTAAGAAAGCCACATTCTGTGCCTCTATAATAAGATGAATGAACTGTTAAATATAAATAAATGAGTTTCCATTTCTTCGCAAATATATTTATGAATTTATAAAGGCCGTGACTTTTGGTTTGACACTGTCTGTACTTTTGTATAAAAGATCAAACCTATTGAATCTATGTATAGGCAGTCGGCAATGATGATATCATCAAACAGAATTACTTAACTTTAGTTTTATATTTATGAAGTAGTGTTTATTGCTTTGCTATATTTGTGTCTGTGGATCTATGGAGACACAATTTTTTTAAAACATGGTCACAAGACACAAGTATGCAAAAACATTATTATAACCATTAATAGTATTACATTCAGTACTTTAAATTAAATTGTTGAAGAAATGTCAAACCCTTTCACTCAAAATAAAGGTATTTTATTGGACTTAATCATAATGACATAAGACATAATGACCCTAGACATAATGGGTTTCAAAAAACATCTAAAAGACAAGATAATAGCTTTTACGACGGGGAAAGTAAGACAAGTATTTTTCGCATGAGTATACAGTATACATACATATACTAAAATTAAAATTGATGACTATTTGATTTTTTCCTTATACATTATACATTTAGTTGTACTCTCTTGACGTACAGAGCACAAAATAATGAAGTTAGCGTTTTTTGAATCAAGACTAAGGGTTTGGTAGTTTACAATTTTGCTAATTCGTACCATTCGTCTATTTTATTTTAAAGTTTCCTCAGGATGTCGGAAACAATCATTCGATTTCGCTAATCAACTTGAACATCGCAAACTTTCATTCCATTCTCAAACTACACGCAACTGTCTGCAGAAGACTGGCAAATATACATACTTTTACTTATTCTGTGGTGACAAATATTAGCCTACAACGACGTTGTCTCCCTTTTTTCTTAAAATGGCCACACCGCAGACTATGTACAGAACAGAGTGTTCACAATCTAATATTAGTATTGAATGAGACTGGCTAAATTTCAATTTTGCCAAACATATTCTCCAGAAATAAAGCTACATTACTTGCATGCAAGCATTCTTGTTGATGTAACTGACGCAACGGTACTCGGTACAAAATATGTAATGTACATTTGTCAACACTGAAATGTAACAACGTTAAATACTGTTTTGAATTATCTCTAAACTGTGCTTGTCGTTGGGTTGTTGCAATACTCTCGTTCAGTTTGGTCAAAGAACCCGTTATCTTGTCATGTTGACCGTGTAAGTACTTTCATCTTATTTCATCTTTGATCTCATACACCCGATTCATTGAAGTTTTCAAATCATTCCCTACAAATTGTCTCAAATAAAGTCGTTCGTGGAATGAACTTCATTCATCACAAACATAATGAACTTCCATTTCCATGGACCTTTTTGTATTGAAAATCCAATCTCATTTATAAAAGCTATTATTGTATTTTATGCATGGATTTTTGATGTTTCGAAAGAAGTGCTATGAATAAAATGTATGCTTTAATGAACAAAATTTTTAATAAACGTGAGTGAATCTTTCATTATTTCTGGGGCTTAATTTATTGATTTTGTACTCGGCTTTTAACTGCTGCCTGATATGCCAGTTCTACTTGACAAACTGAATATTTATTTGCGCATGCATTTTTAAGTTAAACAGTATGGGTTTCATTCATTGACTATCACCGTAGTCTGTTAGCATTGTCAATTTGTACTTTGCACTGCACATCCAATCTGCACAAGGAAAGCATGAGAAATCTTCAACCTAATACGCTTCACAGTAAAGTTTCAACTTTGCATTGTCTGATTGCAAGTAAACTTGTTCAAAGAGTGAAGAGATGTAGTGACTAGTGACTGCTTGTCAGGATTACAGATAAAAAAAATTACAGTATGACCATTTTTTATAACATTCAAGGCCATTTCATTGTGACAAGTCTTACTCTGTCTGGTAACTTTAAGCAAGTGTCAGTGTAGAGCACCTGTTTTGGTTAAAACTGTTTTGATTTATATACTGTGTTGTAGGCATGTTCCTAATGGAACTGTAAAGCATGAAACATCAAATTTAACTTTAGACTACTGACGCGATTATTAGTTAGTTTTCCTAAATACAGCACCAATGTTTTCTGCTTGTCGGTCCAAAATGGGGTCCAACCAAAGTGGCTTAAGGTAAATAATCGTTGAATCTTTTTGCAAAGAATTTCATCCTTCAAAGATTTAAACTTTAACTTTTGGAAAATTAAAATTGTTCGTGATTTCCTTTTCCAGTACTGCAGATGGACAAACTATAACGTTTGTGATTAACAGCAAAACTTATACGGGTACTTTGTTAATTGTTACTACATAACTTTGTAGTTGTAAAAGGCATGCTGAAAATGTTACAATGAATTACTCTTTCGATAGTTAATACGAAGACCGTTGATAATGACATTGGACCTGAGTATCGTCTGGTGGACTACATCAGATACAAAGCTGGGCTCACAGGAACAAAGTACATGTGCCGTGAGGGTGGCTGTGGTTGCTGTGTTGTAATGGTGAAAACAAAGAATGCTACCGGAGAAGAAACAATCAAATCTGTCAATTCAGTACGAACTAAAATGCAAACGTATAATTGATTCATTTGCAAAATCACGCAATAATCCTTAAAACTAATGACAAATATTTTTTTTAGTGTTTGATACCCTTGTTTTCCTGTGATGGATGGGATATTTCCACGGTTGAAAGCTTGGGAAACAAAAAGGATGGCTACAGCACATTACAGCAACGGCTGGTAAAATTCGGGGGCACGCAGGTTAGAATTAGAAGAATTCTGAATCAAACGCACGTTTGTTTTAACTTTAAAATGTAGTGGAAACTTTCTGTAGATTAATAAGTTATTCATGTATTGGTTTAATTAGTGCGGTTTTTGCTCCCCAGGAATGATTATGAATATGCACAGGTAAGAAAACTACTTTATCTCAAGTCAGGCTCATTTCTCATATTGCCCCCAAAAGTTATAAAAGAAATTGTTCTTTACATAAGTTTACTGGAGTCCAAAGATAACCTTAAGGTTAGAGAGATAGAGAACAATTTTGATGGCAATATATGCCGTTGTACTGGATACCGTCCTATTCTTGATGCTTTCAAGTCATTTGCTGGGGACGCCCCAGAAGAACTGAAACAAAAATGCTGTGATATCGAAGTAAACCATGATAAGCACATCAAATACTTTAATTAACCGGTGTGTGTGTATCTATAATATTAATATTTTATGTACATTTTAAGGAATTAGCATGTGCTGATTGCCCTTCACGTTCCGGATCTGGAAGCACAGTTCCAGCTTCATTAAAATCCGTCGCATTTAATGATGGTAAACAGTGGGTGACTGCTGTAACTCTAAGTGAAGCCTTCGAAGCAATCACAAGGTTTCAGCAAGAAGGCCTATCTTTTAGGATAGTCGGAGGAAACACTGGAACAGGTAAACCCGATTTCATTTGCCATAGTTTTGAATGGTCGGTTTAACATTCGATATTGTTTTAAATATTACAGGAATTTTCAAGAAGGATACTGAAGGTATTCAAGCGTTCTTAAATATAACCAATATACCAGAGCTACAGGTAGTGACGATAGGCACATCAGAGGTAGTTATTGGTGGAAGCGTTACTTTAACTACCGGAATCGTAAGTCTGAAGAAAGCCGGAGGACTGACTGGATTCAAATATACAAACGGAGTATCCAAGCATTGGGAACGGATTGCAAACACACCAGTTCGCAATGTATGTAGCCTTCCATAAACTTATGTATGCATACATATTTTTGTTAACATTTTCATGTGATGAAATCGTTTTCGAATATTAAGGTTGCAACGATTGCTGGTAATCTTATGCTTAAAAGAAATCACGCAGATTTTCCATCAGATGTATTTCTTACATTGTCAGCCGTTGAAGCTGACTTATCTATTGGTGCGTGCATATAGTAAAAAAAATTCTTAAAAATCACCAAATCTTGCCGAAAATATATTGTTTGAATGTTCTCATGATTTAGCGTCATCGCCAAACTCCATTTCCCGAGTGCCAATGCTAGACTTCCTTAAGACAGATATGACAGGAAAGATTATCATATCTGTTAACTTGAAACAATTGACCAATAACCATGTGTATAAAAGTTTCAAGGTAAATATAATATTTTACTGGCTAATTGTATTTTGGATAAAATTGTATGGAATAATAACTCCTAAAAATTAATTGTTTTCAGATCAGTAGACGCTTCCAAAACGCACATGCTTATGTCAACGCTGCATTCTGCATGGAAGTTGATAAAAAAGACAACTATACTGTAAAGGGAGATCCGAACATTCTTTATGGCGGTATTAATGATGACTTCGTACGTTTTTAAATAAATCGAGAAATACGTTCAACAAAGTTGAATCAAAATTAAAGATATACAAATATAAAATAGCGTTTATGCTTTGTCATTATTTGGAAAGGTACACGCTAGTGACACGGAGAAATTTTTAACTAACAAGTCGCTTCGGGATTCATCAGTGCTAACTGGAGCAATGCAGACTTTGGACAGGGAAATTAAACCAGATTCCAGGCCCCCTGATGGATCACAAGCATATAGGAAACGTCTTACTCAAACATTGTTGTACAAGGTATGTTTCAATCATATGATCTCAAAGGTTCCATGCATACATATTGTTATAAAGCATTCATCCCTTTGATCGTTTCCGGTTTCATAGACAATCCTTTGGATACTGGGACCTGACTCCAACGGTAGAGTAAGAAGCGGGGGCAAAAATATCAAGCGAAATGTCACTCGTGGTCAGCAAACTTATGAAACAGATAAAACTACTTGGCCAATTAACCAGCCTATTTTAAAGTTGGAATCCTTTCCCCAAGTGTCAGGTAAAAGGGAAACATCAAATTTACTTAGATTTAAATTTAATTACTTAGGTTATTTACGGAATGTTTCTAACGAACAAAATGATTTCCGTTACATTTCTGGTTTAGGGGAGGCCGAGTACATCAATGATATAAACCCAAGCAATGGAGAACTCTTTGGTGCATTTGTGCTGAGCACAGTGGCTCAAGCGGACTTAGAAGAAATCGATGCATCTGAGGCCGAAGTATGTCAATTGTGATTTTTAATTTACTATTTACCGTTACTCGTTACATTATTAGCATACGGGTATGAATTATAACTCTGACTGAGTGCCATATTTTTTTAATACAGAATCTTCGAGGAGTAATAAAATTTATCAAAGCCGCAGATATTCCAGGAATAAATAACTACATGGTTTATGCTGAAAACGCGGAAGAAGTAATTTTAATTTTGATGAACCCTTTCTTTACATTCATTGTATTATCCTTATCCATTATAGAAAATCATGATATTTCTTTATATGTACCTTAATGTGGTTTTTAAATTCAATCAGGTTTTTGCAAACGAAAAAGTCCAATACATAGGACAACCAATTGGATTGATTGTCGCTGAAAGCCGAGATATTGCATTTCAGGCTGTGGAACTTGTTAAAGTAAAATACTCCAACGTCTCCAAAGGAACTGCTGATTTGGAAGATGTACTGTTTGAAGCTGAAACAGATAAGAAAGAGGTCACTTGTCAAGAACCAACGGCTTCCAATGGTATTTTTAATAATAACATTTATTTTTCATAGCCCACTAACCATTAATTGGACCATCAAAAGTAATAAAAAAAATTATACAGAAACACCTCCAAATCTTTCTGGCACTCATAAAATCATTGGTGAATTCCAAATCGGCTCTCAGTACCATTTCCAAATGGAAACCCATGTGACGATTTGTGTTCCCACTGAGGATGGCATGGACGTGTACTCATCAACGCAGTGGATGGATCTGGTGCAAAGTGCAATATCGTCAACACTTGGAATTCCCGCTAATGAGTACGTAGTAGTGTTTATGTTCGCATTATGCAATTAAATGTTCTTTAAATGCTTGCAAAATTTGCATATGTACCTGTTTTTCTCTTTAAAGGATTAACTTGTCCGTTCGACGATTGGGTGGTGCATACGGTTGTAAAATTACACGTGCTACTCAAATTGCATGCGCTTGTGCACTTGCTGCGCATGTAACAAATCGCCCAGTAAGAGTAGCGCTCGACCTGGAAACAAACATGAAGATGGTTGGAAAGCGAGCCCCATTTTTAATGAAATATGAGGTCTGAAATTTTGAAAACGATTAAATTAAATTTTTGGAAGTTGTTAACAGTTTAATTACCACGTATTTTCCTATATAATACATTTACAGGTTGATGTCGATGATGGTGGTAAGATTTTGGGACTCAAGGGTAAAATATTCTGCAATACAGGCGCGAAAGCTGGAGAAGAAACTGCGGAAGTGGCACTCTCTTACCTGCAATCACTTTACGAAGCAAAAGATTGGCAAGTAACTCCTGTTAATATCAGTACCAATACGCCATCAAATACTTGGTGCAGAGCTCCAGGTGCCAAAACAATTCGGTTTTAATAAATAACTAACTAAATATAGGTCTAATAATCATGTCTATATACTAATACTAATAATACATTTCACAGGCAGCACTCCTGGGATTGCCCTTATAGAAAACATCATGGAACACATTGCATTTGCTCTCAAGAAAGACCCACTTGCTGTTCGAATGGCAAATGCAATCAAGAAAGGGGACACGATCATTGCAGCAGAGGAGCAGAAGTTTGCTGGAGAAAATCTTATTCCAAGGATGATTGAGGAGCTAAAAATCAGTGGAAGTATTGAAAAAAGACAAAAGTTCATTGATGACTTTAACAGCGTATGTAAACGTTTTATGAGAATGAATATAATTTTCTCAGTATGTCATGTACAAGCGTAGATTTTGTACATAACTGTAGGCTAACAGATGGAAAAAGAGGGGAATGGCATTAGTTCCAATGCGTTATCCGTTGGAGTATTTTGGCTCCACAAGATTTCCAACTTTAGTTGCCATTTACAAAAACGACGGAACTGTATCCGTATCCACCGGCGGAATTGAATGTGGACAGGGCTTGAATACAAAAGTATGCCATCCTTCTTCAATTTTATAGTTTTTCAATGATAATATTAGTACTTAAAGACGACATGCATTTAAACAGGTTGCCCAGGCTGTTGCATTTGAGTTGGGAATACCCATTGAAAAAGTAAAAGTGAAACCAGCCAACAATCTTATTGCTCCAAACGCGGACTCCACTGGAGGTTCCGTTACTAGTGAACTTTGTGTTTTTGTAATGATCCTTTTTATATACTCGTATCAGTTAAATAGTCACTCATCTGTCATCTTACTACTTATGTACATGATAACTTATTTTATTTTGAGTAGGGAGCTCTAATGTGCTGCAAAATTTTAAATGAGAGAATGAAGCCAATCAAGGACAGAGCCAAAAAAGCTACATGGGAACAGCTCGTTAAGCTCTGCTACAATGCTGGATTGAGTCTCTGTAATACATACATGTAAGTTTTTTACTACTATACATCAGACATAGTGCAATAATGCGATTTGAAGTATATTGTACCATACCAATTATTCCTTATGACCCTGAAGGCCAGTACCTCAGGATAATTTGAGCAGCTATGATATATGGGTGGTGAATTTAACTGAGGTGGAAATTGATTGCTTAACTGGTGAAAGCAAGGTACTTACACTTGACAAATTCAATCAAATATTAGAAGTCCATTACCTGTTTATTATCAAATATATGTATGAATTGATAACTGGAATGGGTTTTGACTTTTCTAGATAGTAAGAGTGGACATTATTGAGGATGCTGGAAAAAGTCTAAACCCGGAGATTGATATTGGCCAGGTCGAGGGAGCATTGGTCATGGGAATAGGTAGTTAATAAGCCAAAACTTTCATCTACATCGGATTGACTTACTATTGTATGCACTTGGCTACATTGCATGACTACAAATTAAACCTAACACTTACCATTTCATCTTTTAAGGTTTGTGGACGCTGGAGAAACTTGTCTACAGTAGTGATCCCTTATCACTGATGACTTACAACACTTGGGTGAGTTTTTATTTATGTTATAGTAAATACAATTCCCAATCAGGAAGAAATTTTATTTGCGTAAAAATCCATATTCAATAGAATTACAAACCACCATTGCCAAAAGACATCGCCGAAGACCTTAGGATAACTCTTCTAAAAAACGCACCAAATCCAATCGGAATCTTGAGATCCAAAGGTAAAAATAGGCTATTTTTTAAAAAAAATTATTCCAGTAACGTAATTGACTATATATCAATTAATTTTAGCTACCGGCGAACCACCATTATGCTCAAGTATTGCCGTATTATTTGCTTTCAAAAATGCTATTTATGCGGCTAGAAAGGATGCAGGAAATGCGGACTGGTTTCGTTTAGGTACACAGCTATTTTTGCAAAACGAATCTTATTAAAGCCGTATTATCTGTTATTGAATACTATAACAAGTGTCCATTTCTTACAGACGGTCCTGTTACCCCGGAAGATGTTTTGCTGAAGTGCTTAACATCGCCATCACAGTTTACGTTTTAGAGCAAATTGGAAAATCCACCACTAATCCCGAGTGAACAGAATAAGTCGTGAGCACTGATCGTGTGGCGTCTTAAAAATTCATATGCATCCCAAATATTTCCATGTTTGCCTATATTAGATCGTTACATTCAAGTTTATCAGATGTTAAATAAATATTATAAACACAATACAGATTTTTGCATACAATTTGTATGTATTTTTAATTTCGGTTGATTAAATGTGTAGTACAATAATCAGCTAGATAACCAATTTATATCCAGAAATGTATGTAAATATATATGTATGCATTTGATGGCCAATTGAACAGTTATCAACGAAAACAGTAGAATCGACAGCAATGGAAACGCTGGGAAAATTGAAATAGTTTATATTCTATACTATTCATCGTCGTCATCCCCTTCATACACAAATTCTATCTCAGGATCAATTAAGGAATTTTCAACTTTAATCTTTTCAGAACCTGGTTCTAAAATTGCTTCACAATGACTGGCAGGCGAAGTTTCGCTTTCATCCTCCTGACTATTGTCATTGTCGTCGCTTAGCACAGAGGGGCTATCAGGGTGTGCAATGGCAATATGCTTATTTCTTCCTATTCTAGATGCAAATGCCATAGTGCATGTATTACAATGAAATATGGTACATTTCTCATTACTTGGATGCGTTTTATAATGCGCGTTTAAATTATCACTTCGATTGTATGCCTTTCCGCAAATGTTGCATTCGAATTTCAAGTTTCGATGAATGGTCATATGCCGTCTTAGTTTCGGTTTAGAACTCATCTTTCTACTGCAAATCGGACAGGGAAAGCCTCCATTAGGATGACTGTCGCTGCAGTGTTGTTCATATATCGCATAATCACTACATTCTAAACTACATATTGGACATATTTTGGTCTTACTAAGAACAGGTGTAGCTGGTTTTTCCGAACTTTTACTTTCAACGAGAGAATGATTCTTCATATGGTTGTCTAGTTGAGAAGAATATACAAATAAACTACATAAATCACATTGAATTATTTCAGGGTTCATGCTTTTTCCATTTGTACTATTTAGCAATTCTGAACTTTTTCCCTGTGAAGTGAGAGTTGGCTGCAGCTGGAGCGATAATGACCGATTTCGGGATTTGAAAGACGGAAGTGTAACTGCACGTGAACGTTTACATGGAATTTGATTTCCATCCATAGTTGCAACACCAACCGTAGGGGCCACGTCATCTGGTGGACAATCTATTTCCTTGGACTTTTTGTTGGTGACACAGGACGGCCTGTGAAATAATGAGCGTCCCCTTAAATGAAATGGAGTGGGAAAAGTCTTAAGCTGTGATGGACCTTTAGTTGTTATTAAGGCTGACTGGGGTTGCGAACCTGTTTGACCGCTATCCCTTCCAAAAAGGTTATCTAAAGCTGAAATTCAAAGTTTTTACTTGTAAATAAATGGTGTTCATTCATATAATGAATTTGGATTCACCGTACAACTACGAAACTAACGTACACTCTTTTAAGGCTTCTTCTGATCCGTAATTAGTTCGGGGTACTGATGCTGTAACGGCTGGAATGTTAGAAACAGAAACCTTGTCTGTAAGAAAAATTGAAGCAGTGTTCGCTTCCCGGCTCAAGGAGTCCAAAGCCTTGTCGATATTTAACGACCTTGTTGAAACGACTATTGGATCATCTAATGGATCTGTGAAAATAAATTATCATACATATTTGTAAATACAAACAAACTCGCACATGCATGTAAAAAAATTATAAAAATGACAAATGACAATAATATATAAACTGTAAAAGTATTCAACATGCCTTTGTTTCTTTCTACTACCACAACTGCTTCCTGATTTGTAATACTGGTACTTTTAGAAGGATTGTTGTCCGTTCCTGCGAATCCGTGTTCTACTTCCATTATGTCGTCATCAACTCGTTCAAAATTGATAAACTTGGATCCTGTAAAGAACAATATGTAAAAACTTGTACAAAACGTGTTCGTTGTAATTATGATGAGCTAGTTATAAATAATTTCACTTTCAGTTTTTAACCAATTGTGCACGCATATTAAGCAAACGCGTATTTCGCCGTGCTTACCGAATGTTTCCGTTAAGAAATTAGTAAGCCTCCTTACTTCCTTCATTACATGATCCAATTCCCGACGGCTTATAAACTCCATTTTTCAAAAGAAAAAGTTTATGCTACCCGTATCACAAAACAAATAACGGTTTATGCGAACGACACAACAACCAGTGTAGTGAATAAAGAATAAATTATTCTTTCAGAATTACTACTTTCCCTGACCTTTTATGACAGTATTGAACAAGTAATATTTTTCTTTTTTTCATAATATGTTTATGCACAAAATGTATGCATATTCACAAGACTCTTTTTAACTGATTAATGCTTGACACTTTAATGTATCCGGATACTCTGTTACGTGAGTTGTAAAATGCGACAGTAAGTAACTTCAATTAAAACAAGATTAAGAAATGAAGCAGTGGTTTTATTATTTGGAACTTTGGGCCAAATTAAAAGATTCGGACGAAGCATGGACGGTATTAGCAGTGAAAAACAACTTTGTATCATTTCCATGCATAAATTTTTACTACTCATCAAGGTGAAACATTTTGATGTACTTTTTGCTCAGATGTCAGACGTACACCTACATGTGTAGACATTTTACGTGCGGATGGATTGGCAATAGCTTCTATTCCAGCTGCAGTTCTACCCTATCCCCTATCCCTAAACCCTACGCTCAAAACATTACATATTTCATCACTTGTTGTGCTGTGGAAGTACATCCAACTGCTACACTGCGCATCACGAGTCATGACATATTTTAGTCATTTGGTTTGAATTGAATATTGCTGAGGACTCTTTTTCTTTGTTCAGCAGAGCAGATGTAATAGGAATAGGTGTTTGCAGTAAAAACAAGAAATGAAAAACTATCATAATATTTTGTCAGTGAAAACGTGTTAAAACTTAATTATGCAATTAAAACATGCCTTATTTTAGATTTCAAAATGACTTTTGATCATGAGCATGCGATTCCAAAATACTGATGGAACATTTGGGGTGAAATGAGACAAGAGCGTTGTCAACATACGACTATTTCGACTAAACCAGAAAAATTACAATCGTTCAGAACTAACTAGTCATCACTCATCACACATTGTCGAAGGTAGAATTTAATTGAAAAATTTTATTCGTCAAAATCACAAATTAGTTAAATGGAGCCATTACAACATTAATTTATAAATTTATCATTTATAATATGATTTTTATAATTGATAATATAATCGTCATATTATATTTTATAGCCATGATGTAATTGTAAAACGATAAAATTCAAGAAATTATAGAAACGAGTTACAACTGCATCTCATCGAAGATTACGTCAGTTGACAAATTCAACGTAGTATTTTTAATTTACTGATAGATGACATTACCTGTCATATTCACCACCGTTTATTCATCATGTATGCATGATACTTTGATACTTTAAAAAAGTACATAGAATGTATACAAGCGTTGGTTTTTTTATATGCGCTGTTCAGTTGAGTGCAGCACTTTTAGTAAATTACTTCACTGCAAAAGAACCACCACCACATCACATCATCACCATCACCAACCACTGCTTGAAATGACAGGCCAGGCCACCACGCTGCATCACTACCAACCCTTTCTTCAGTTTACATCTGAGCGTCTAACGTGAAAGAGCGAAACGTAGTCCGTTCTACAAAGTTTGTGTTTCAATGCGTTTACCTTTTTGTCTATCTGCATGGCTTGCTAAAATAGTGTAACCATATACAATTGTGCATTAATTGTTTGTTTTTGAAAATCCCTTAAACAATGATGTCTTGTGTAATAAGAGTATAAATCATTTTAATCTGTGAAGTTTGTTTGCCTAATTATTATTAAAGCTTCTTTTAATCCCACTCTATTGCATGAACGAATCTAAAACAAATACGTCTTGCATTATTTCGGTGATCCTTTCTTGACACTTGTGTTGCGTTGACATGTGGAAAACTATTTTCTAATAAGAAAATACTATATTCCGCATTTCAGTGCTTACTTTACAATTGTGAACAGTACAGTCAACAGTTGGTTCGATGAAAAGCGATAAAATACTCATTGTTTTAAACGTTTTAAAGAACGGTTTAGTTTGATTTCGGTTTTGTGTAGTTTCTCTTTTCAATATCATTGTATTAGATCACCCTGAACACAGTACATATTCGGGATGGTATTGTTTGTGATTTAATTAAACTAAAAGTATATCATTTATTTGCTGTGTTGAGGAAAATTCCGCTTAGGACCAATATGATCGGATCCCTGTAGCACAAGTTGTTCCAGGTAATTATACTTTTTATTATTACCTTTTTTAGACTAAATGTGAGACTAGACAGAGTGACATACCTACGCCATGTTATAAATAACGGTATCAAATAATTCAAATATCCAGTCATCATGCGACATATATTTTGACTAGCATCGGCTTCTAATAAAGCTGACTGCTATGCTTGAGTTCTGGGGCTTGACCTGAAGCAGACAGTGATGGACCGTTTCATTTACTAAAACACGTAAAAGGGAAAAAAAAACACCTAAACGAATGTATGTGAACTTCCGGTCGGATGTCAGCTCATCAGAGATGCATGCTCCCTATTACTCACTGACTCAACCCTCTTTTTTTGCACTGTCCTATTACGCTGATCCTGTGTGCCTTAATTCTTGTTTATTTTTTATAATCATCATACATAATATTATTAAGTGAGCTTGTATTTATTTTTTCTGGGCTCGTTATCTTATGTTCTGTTATGCAATTTAGTTTGCTATTTTGAGTCTTGTGCGTATTGTATGTATACTAATGGTGGGCTTAGTTTTGCATGTGCACTCATGTGGTATTGCCGGCTTCCTGGAAGTGGAAGTAAAAAATTTACATTTACCGACCACAGCATATATTTAAACAAATTCGTGTTTCTCCCCTAACCCCATCGGTTAGGTGTGTGCTTTGTTTTTACTAATCGCATTCCAATGATGTTGCTGTCGTGTGTCATAATACTATCTATGTCATGCAATATATTAAAGAATTATGAGATTTCTTTCAAAGGGAAACTGCATTGTTTTCATATAACCGTGCCACTTGCATACATTTTTTTCTTTGAATTCTGTCTTATCTAATGATTATATGCAGTCCCTTTCCTAAAATATTTTTCGTTGATATTTCCTAATGCTCGACACAGGATCATATCACTCCAAAAATGAGTATTGTTTGTAGAAATTGCAAAAAATATATGTTATTTCGTTTTAACGTATTAAATATTTATGTTTTTATGAAAACGGATAAATTACAAATTACGATATATTGCCGATTAAGGACGTGGTTGAAGGATATAAAAACACGAGTAGAAGGAGAAATAGTCAAACTTATAAATTTAGAAGGGAGTAAATTGGTGATGATAAATGATCTCTGAGAAGATGTTGGTACTGCTATGTATTGTTGATGATATTTTAATGAGTTGTTTTGTTTGTTTAAAATGGATGGACGGATGGACATTGAATTGAAATTTTCCCAGTTTTGTTTTCCTGTAACTGCTTGCAACGCAGAATGCAGTCCTTCCAAGTGACGTTCCTTCCATTTTTTCATAACTTTTTTTGAACAACTTGTTGCTATTATTATTACGGTTATTTATGTATGTGTGCGAAATTGAGATGAAATGGTTACAAAAGAGTGGACTGATAGATGGATAAAATGACACGCAGTGAGTCATTGTCATTTACAATTTCGCTGTTGTTGATGATGACGATGATAATGGTACAATGGCAACCAGGACGACATTTCTAAAGTGACCATTTCGCTGATGTCAAGCGTAGCAAAATGGAGAATTCAAGTATTACACCTTTTTTCAAATGTTTCGAGTTGTCCATCTCATCATTTTGTCGTCATCATCATCATCACCATATTCACCATCATTATATTACAGCCATGATGGTACAACCTTATTGTACGATCAGCGGAGAATTCGTAATGTGTTTGAACTGAATAATGCACATTTTAGGTGGAAGGTTAGCACAAATTACAAATGTACAGCAGGAGCAGGTTTTCCTAACATTGTTTAAATTTCAAAATTTAATGATAACTTGAAAAGCAAATAATTTATTTCCATTGCCAAGCACAAAAGAAGTATCCTCGACAAAAACGCAGCTTGAAAATGCCATGAGGAATATAAAATAGAAAAATGTCTCCTTCGACCAAAAAATCGAAAGGTTAAAACCTGTGCCTGCTGAGAAGAGAGCTTAATTTTTAACATTAGAAACGCATAACACAAAAATACATTGTCCCAAAGACGTACTATATTTGCTTGAAACTTCGAATAGGAAATGACTTGAAAAATCCTATGGCTGCATGCGAAAACTTGTCATTTCCCCTTCAGTACTTCATATTTACAAACAATTGAAGTCAATTTTTTACAGGCAACTGTTTCAAAAGCAGTTAAAATTAGCGAAAACGTGCAAAGAACTGCAATTTATTAGCAAACTTTCCATCTTACTGTTTAAACTATATTATTGGCCACATATGGCTCTTGTCATTAAACTTCTAACGGGATCTCTGTTTTTAAGTGATAGGTTCGATAATATGGCATATGTATTCACATATTATGCACCAGGTAATAGTTTTTACATTTCAATGATATTTTGGCTAATGATGACTCTGTTTACTTTCTTGTAACTTGGTCAGTGGAACGCTCAAGGTCGCTAGGAGTAAAACTGAAGGAGGAAAGAGGGAAAACAATTTAATTATTCATGTGTGCTATTTAGCTTTTTTCCCCTTTTTCTAAGCATGCTAGCAACATTTTTACACGAATCGCGCAGAAAAATGACACCATATTATACTCCTTTAAACTGTTTCCTGTCCGCAATACAATCAAGTAATTTGGTAGGACAGGTACAGTTTTTCTAAACATTACATAACATCGTTATGAGCCGCGCACACATGAAAACTTTCCTACGCGACTCGTACTACTTACTCCACTGATATTTTTAGACGCGGCCTAAATGTCAAATTGCAAAAATCGATAGTTCTCATTCCCATCAAATCTTCTCTCCTGTCTATTTTCTGCTTCTGTTGAAGTCCAGTGTAGGGAAACCCCTCCCCAAAATAAATGGCATATTTGGCCTACTCGCTAGTGATATGATATTGAACACAAAAATTAGTGATAGTATTGTTTGTTTGAAGGAATTACGTATTCTTATTACTTTTGAGCCCTATCCTTTTTCTACTGATATTATCCATGGATCATGCTCAGCTTTGACTTTATGACCACACGGAAGAGAAAAAAAGTTAGATGAAAAAATATGTATCCGTGACATTCCTCCTCTCCTTCCCACCAGCACGTTTTGCACGTCAAATCGAACTCAATATATGCATGTATGGTAAATGGCATTGTTTTTTCACTGTCCTCAGTCCTCACTAAAATCTTGGGAAGTATCCTTCAAATTGAATTAAGTATGGATGATGTTCATGATCATCAGTTCATATTTTTTATTTCATTAGCTTCTTTACCGTAGGCTAAATGAAGATGAGAGGGTAGCTTACTATTATTTCTGGTATCAACTGCGTAACTCATTGTTCCTCTCTGCCTGCCGACGCCGACCCATGCCACACGACACGACCATTCTTATTTGTAATAACAATTGTTAATGGGGGATTGTTTTTTTAATCTATCAGCTACTACAATGATATGATACACGCTACACATAAATACATAGTACAACATACCTGCACACTTTTGAAACAACCTTCAGGAAAATCTCTGTTGTTGTCTTGAACCTACTTACTCATGAATGAGTATGTACTCTCATAGTTATGTGATGTGTTTCACAATTTTCTGATGCCGATGCCACTTGCACTGCCGCTGCACCCAGACAACTTGAAAAGACATTACTACGTAGGACGTGCATGATTTTTTCCTCTTCGTCTTGAGACACCATTAAGAAAATGAGTGAACGAAAAAGATGGATAGGTAGGGAATGTGAGAATGAAGTCGATTTTCATTAAATTTTCCATTAAATTCACTTTCCTGCTTTATTTGATATTTTAAGCTTGTCGATGGTAATAACCTAGGACCTCTAAGAGGCTGAAATTCGTGAAGACGATGAGTCATTTTGAGTTAGGGTTTTTCCTCACTTCTGGATCATTTCAGTTTATTGTACTCAGTACATATGTATAGCAGTTCAACAAGTACTTTTAAACTGAAAAAATTGAAACTTGAACTCACCATCAGACCAGTAAACTTCCGAAAACTAGGATGACAATTTTTTGTTTATGTTATGTAAAGCTGCGATACAACATGCATGTCTAATGCAAATCTGTTCACATAACCGTAAACGAAAGACGAAGTTGAAAAGCAGAAAGGGCTACAGCAATTTGAATGACACTGATTTGAAATTTGATACATTAATCTATTTTTCAAGATTTCCTTAAAAAGACAAAATGAAAAAAGTAAACATGTTATGGTATATACATAAATTGTGAAGTACGGTTTCAAATAATATGTGTCTCAACGGCTCAACACAGATACATGAAAATGATCATGAATGACATTTTGTATTATACAACTCACATTCATACACAGTGCATATAATGATTTTGAACTGAACCTATTACAACGCCAACATGTAACACAAACTCGTAGCAGGTCGAAAAGGATGGAGTAGGTGTTTTAAGATGACATGTGTTTGCCATTTGGTTATTTTCCCTTTTCTACACTCTTGCCTTTATGTCTACGACTTGACTTGCCACACTGACATTTCGATGCCACATGTTAACGCGTATTTGTCAAAAGTAGACGGAAACTTTTCTGGTAAGAAAGTCACTAAAACTGGATAATAATTTTGATATGTTAAACTGACTCTTCATACACAAAGTATAAACACTTCAATGAAATCTTTAGATCGATTTTTTTACTTTATATACCAATGATAATGTGTACCGATCATTGGAGAAAGAGAAGATGACTTATAATCGCAAGCCAATTAAGAACGTGCTAATTAAAATTTCTTATATTGTTTTTTTTTCAATTTTTCAATTCTCAATTTTTTGCAGTATTTATGTTTATTCTTTTTCAGTAAACTAAACACACTTTTCCACCTTTAGCCATGTAAATAAGTACTTCTGACAAATGGTCTCAAAACTCATTGTTAAAGAATATCAGTGTTGCGCACTGTACCGCGTGCAATGATTGAAGACGCGACCTCAAAAAACAAGCGAGCTTAAGTAGAAATAAAGCAAAAAAGCATGCAATTAGATAATGACATCAACAATATTTTGTCCAATTCTTGCAATATAAACTATTAAATATCTACCCACAAATATTTTTACTGTTGTTGTTAAATTTAGAACTGACTTTGAATCTAGTTGTAGTTGTGCATTGTGCATCATTAGCCAACCTAGTCATCGGTTTTTAAAGCAAAAAATGTACTTATCGTGTCTTATGCGAAAGGTCATCGTCGTCATCACTTACAAAGTAAAACTGTGAAGTGAATACACAGCATTTGTACAAGAGATTAATTTATCTAACCATTTATATCTATTTATTACATGATCTCCTCTCAAATAAAAGATATGAAGATGAAGGGAAATAAAAAGGGTATTTTTGATGAGCCTCCAAGGTTACTCTCATCATGGCACTGCACTGTACTGCTGTAGGAATCTAGATACATAAAAACGTACATAATGTGTACGCATAACGTAACCAATCCATTACGAAATGTTAAATGAAAACTATAAGAGCAACCATTAATTTAAATAACCGTGCCATCTAAACCCAAATCATTTCATCCTCCACGGGAGACGCCGCAATTTCGCTACCTTTAACTGAATTCAAAACAAATTTGTTTTGAAAAAATGTCATAACTTTTGTTTTCAAATAAAATCCATGTCTTCTTTGCCTTCTTCTCAGAGACACCCTTTATAAATAATAATTGCTAGTTCAAATTTACAGTAATCTTGTCTCAAAAAGTCACACGCAGCAGGAACCCATGCAGTTATAGAGCAAGAGCCATGAACACCCCCAAAAACTGTCCTGTAACAAGAAAGAGGACTAATTTAATTTTTTCATAACATTGTGTACCGTACAGTAAGTAAGTATGCATGTTTCCTTTTTCCGTATAGGTATTTTACCTTTGCTGCATTGTCATTAAAATTATTAATCATAAATTCCATTAAATTCTAAATTAATTCTTGCGCTTGGAAGGGTAAATAACAGTAATCACATGAAATGCATACCATGTCATGACTATTCAAAACGCAGATAATCTTGATCTAGATTCTCGCGTTGATGATCATCTTTGCATTGCTTCAGCTTCGGCGTATAGCAGCTAGATAGGAACTAAGATAAGAAGCATAAAACTTTGTTCTAACTAACGAAAAAAATAACACAACTGTTTCAGGTCCCACCAACGTTTAATTTTTATTTATGATTGTAATAGTTTAAGTAGTGCATGCTTGGCAAATTAGTGGTTCAGTAAGTCGAAGTTTATTGCATATTAATTTATTATTTTATAGTGTAAATCTGTAATGTTGCAATTATGCATTTATTATGTATGCAACCATTTCGCAAATTTTAAAAATAGTACATACATATGCACGGGCAATGTGCTACACGCTACTTGAGACACATGAGAAACCATCAGTATTTTTTCAATTTTGAATTGCTTTCGTTCGTGAAGGAAAGGCTACTACAATGTCATGTGTAGTAGATACATAGTTTGCTAATTAAAACCTATAAATTAGATTGGTGGTTGAGCAAACAAGTCCGAGACAATTTGACAATTTTGTATGACCTGAGTTGAGTCCTGAATGTGTATCTTCAGGAAGTGGAGGAAGGACCTATTTAAAATTTTAATTAACCATTTGAAATTTTATCACATTTTCATTAATAAGCAGCATTAAAACTTAAATACATCTTTTACATTCCCATTGTTTCATTTATCTTCTAAGGATAAAACCATCGTAGTCGCCATCATCCCATGATGATACCACCACGAATAACTAGCACATAGTGTAACAGTTTGTCATTATTGAGTATGTGCCATTTTCTTCCTCTATCATATATGTTCATGCTCCATTTAACGTAACCGTCATCGTCAAGAAGACCACAGCAAAAAGTTAAACTTAACCACCACGAAAGAAAAAAAATCAACACTAACTAACTACTTGAAGAGATCTGATGAGGCGATGTAAAAAGGGATTTGTCTGATATTTAGCAAGAATTTCACTACAATTGACAATTAAGTGTAGTAGCACTTGACGCTAGCTGTAGTAGCGTGGTAATAAATAATACATATAGACATTTATGTGGTTACCACTGTATTGGTGACAAGTGATCTTTGATTACAGATGCAGGGCATTACAGGTCACATAAAATGATGTACGCTTGACTTTTATTTTTGTACCTACGAAAAAGTTTTAACCATGCATTTTTTTTCTTGATTTGGTTGATGTTGAAAATTAACATGTGGTTTTGTAGATGACTTCGGAGTCAATAAATGTCGTATCACGACTCATGAGTACTCCGTAGAAGAATTGTGGAAAATTTTACGACAGTAGCAAAATACGGGGAAAAAATGTTTACTATAAACACTTTAACAATATCTGTTCTGATTGTTGCAATTAGGTATGTTGAGAAATTCATCAAAATCATACAATATAGTCATTAAATTGCACTCCTTGCCACTTGATGAGTTGACACTTATTTTGGGCTGTTAGTCCCAGCTTTGAATATGCAATAAACATGAGGAGACACTCAATTTTTTCCAAAGTCGTTTGGCCATTTCACATTTTTAACGACCACTCACACATTCCAGGCCATTAAATTTTGTACAGCTTTGACGAAACCCTGCCAGGGAAATCATAAAGTTATCAAGTAATGAAGTCCTTCACATTTGTATAATAGTTTCGTCGAAAATGTTTACGAACAAAAATATCACGTAACATGAGAAGCATATCGAATCGAGCAGTGATGGTAAAATTAACTGACTGCAGAATTAGCCATTGACTTTATGATAATGTTACGTACATAAATACATAGGATATATACATATCGTATTTTTTACTAGTATACACTTTTAAGTATGATGTGATGACAAAACGAAAAGCACAACACGACATGAGTTTTCGATTAATTGTATCTGTCGTGGTTATTGGCGCCATTTAATAACTATAGACGGGAAATATCAAATAACAATAACATAAATATTTAACTGACAAATTGTCGCCATGTTCTTAAATACCTTATGTTGTAATGCATAATGCTTTTAAGGATTGAAAAATTGAATAAATAAAAAACATAATATACTTGTTATAAAGTGTAAATACTTAAAACCCGATAACGCCAAGCAAGATAAAATGTTTAAGATGAACATAGCATAGCTGAATACTGGCGTTTGTTGTTAGCTCTTGGGCTTTATGGGTGGCAAGTTAAAAAAACACTTATTATAAAAATGATGAAAATATTACTGTTGTAAAATCTAAATAATCATTTGCTGAAATAGATCCTACTTTAAACTTGAGTAAATGTAGTGTTAGTAGTAAAAGTTTATCCTACTTTTATTCTACATTACATCTAAATCTCTTTCTTGTGAAGCCGCATTCTGTAATTCTTTTTGAATTGCTTTAAAATTATTTTGCATGTCTTCAGCCGTTGTCCGCCAAACAACATCAGTTTGCAACTGGAGTTACTTTATATATTGGACATAAAGGATGAGTTTTTTTATGTATAAATATATATATACATACATATATAACTATGGACTCAAGTCTGAATTCTCGTATTTTTATCCTATTTACATGGCCTATCGAGTCGAACAATATGTGTGGATGATAAGAAAAGAAGAATCTACAAAATATATATGGGTTGGGGTTGGGACTCAATTACAGTACTACCCTACCACCACCGTCAAAAATAATAAAAGTTTTCCTAATGAGTATAATACTCGGCGGCAGAGGAACTTTACCGGATAATTGGCATGCAATCCAACTAAATTACTTGGTTCCCACAGTTAAGAACAGTCAAATCCCATTATGGATTAAACTACGTGCAATATTCCGTTTTGACATCATGCCATATAATCACCACCTTTACCATCTTTAGTCCCAAACGGTATACTCATATTTTGTCACCGTAATTTTACTCCTTTAAAAACATGATGTTGACGCATGAGTAATAATATACGAATAACAACGACCAATGTAAGACTACTAGATGTCTACCCAAAAACATAAAAACATACAAAAATGCAACAGGCTAGACAGACTTTTGTCCTCTCCTGTTACTTGTAATGACAGCTCTAAAGAACACGACACGTCAAACGTCCTCAAAAAAATGATCAGTGTAATTTTATAATCTATCTGTCATTCCAAATAAATGAATCAATAATATTCACATGATCTTTCGTCATTTGAAATACAATCAGCCAAAAATACATAGACACTTTTAAATTAAATACACATGTAGCCAGGAAAAAAATTGATTCCACTCATAAAAAATGCAATTGTTGTAATTTGCGAGCAATGAAGCACACACGAATTATCTGCAAACAATGAGGCAGGGTCCTCCTCCAGCACAACTGCATAAAATTGTTCTGGTTGATTCTCACGTATCAAATTTATTACTGCAATTACAAGCTTAATGTGCATGCGCTATATGCTTACTAGCGAATGTAAACATGTCTCAATTTATTTGCTGATTTCGATTTAGCAAAAGCATTACTCATAATAACATACCTAATTTTTGTGGTAAAATAATAATTTTCAATTACCTCATGCCTTCGCAATCATCGGCAACAGCATTACTCTCGTCTCAGCCTTACAGCACGCAGAGGTAAAAAAAAGTTGCGAGGGCTTTTGATTCTAGTCAATTCAAACGCAAGAAAAAATGATGAGAGAAGACAAGAGGAGTCTGGTATGCAATATCTAATGCAGTTGAGTAAGTGATTATTCAATCACAGCTCCAATGAAATGCAATGAACTCACTAAAATCAGACATGTCATTACTTCTAACTTCATGTCCTTTGTAAGCAGACCAAAACACCTTAAAAAAGTAATTTGCTCCCTTTGTAGAATATTTACGGAGCAGAGACGTAGGCACGAGGTCTAATTGTGCACCAATATTTTTCTCCATTTGCAAATTAAGGGAATAGACCTTTCAATAATGCCTCTTACACTTCTTCGCACGTGGTAAGCAAATATGTAAGATTTTCCAACAAAACACTAAAAAGTGATCCTTTTTTCTCAACAAAAATGGAAATGTAAATATTTAAACCGTTACGGTTTAACTTGCACGTGTCTGTTGAAGATATTTTGTTTATTTATTTTTGTATCAAATTTCACCTTCGTTTGTCCCACTACTGTTTGTAAAAAAATGATGCCTTGCATTATGTAACCTATATGGTGTTTTCTAGCATACTAAATATGGTTGAATGTTAATTGTTATTATTATTTTTATTATAATGCTTTTATTAGATTACTTTTTTGAATAGGGGCGAGCAGCACATTAAAATTCATTGTTGTACAAGACATAAAGTGAATGTTGCATTTGGTAGTGGAGAGATGTGTTCCCTGCGAACAGATCATGGCGTGTAAAATTTAATCACACCAGACCAGGCAGAAATTGTCATCTCGAGTAGACGGTGCCGTTTCGTAGTATGACTTGCCATATTAGGAGATATCATTCCAAATGAGTATCTGTAGCGATCAGATCATCATCAGTGATAGGTGAAATGTAAAACAAAAGGGGTTTTTACTCTTTCAGCAAAGCTTTGTTGCATCACATTTATGGCACTGCAACCGCTGAAATTCATCGAAATGCATAGTGTCGTCATGGGTGAGTTTTGATGATGACGATGATAGTTAGTGGCTAGTGGTCATCGATCAAGTTGGTTGGGATGATGATGATCCCATAAAGTTTGAATATAAAAGATACAATGCATATTATAACATTGTTGCTTTACTTGCACTGTGAATTATTTCAAATTAGTGGGTGAGCATTAGAGTACAATACACAGTGAATGAACTAACAAGGTAAACAAGATCATCATCATTGTCATTTTCATTATCTACAGAAGTTTAGAAAAGTACACAAACTTTGTATCCCATGACTTATACATCCAATATATCATAATTACTAACTAGCCTAGCCTATACACATGAATTTAAATAGTGTTTTTGTTTTCACGCAACTTGGTGTAGGTAGGTAAAAGGTTGAGGTTGTAGGTTTTGTCATGATCATGTGAGAGGTGGTAGTCGTAGTAGTGGACCCTTATCCTAATTTGTGGATAATAAGGACGAAAATTAAAGAGTGAAATATTTTAAGGGATACCTGATATTTTGCTACCCTTCCATTTTTTAATGAAATTGAAGAGGAGGTGTGGTGTGCGTGTGGTAATTTGCAAAAAAATATTTCTGAGACATTTACGTACACCTGTTTCCTTCAAATAGCGAGAAAATTCTGTTATTAACTTGCGATCTAGCAAGTTATACAGGACATCTGGTCCGTCTGTCCGTCCGTCCGATGGCAAGATAACTCAAAAACTAATCAAGATGTTCAAAATCTGATTTCACCAATCGATACATATGGGTACTTGCTTGGATGAGTTCGTTGGTCAGCCAAATCGGTTGACCCAGGACAAAGTTAGGTCAAAGGTCAAAAAATTTCAACACAACAATATGTGCTCAAATTTGGTGGGTAGGTAGCCCAAGTATAGAAACATAGTTTTACCAAGTTTCAGTTAACCTGACCCAACCCGTTTGTCCCGAGAGGGCTTTGAAGGTCAAAACTTTGACACAGTGTCCTATCTAAACGGTTCAATGGATTTCAATGAAACTTGGCAGCAATACATTACTAATAAAGACAATCATTAACCATATTTTTTAAGAAGGAAAAACTTGACCTTTCGTGACCCGGGTCATTTCTTTCAAAATTTCAAAAAAGAAACTATGCAATATTATTGCATAAATAAATTTATTTACTAAAACTATATCATCCTGTATCATTGTGGGTCAAAAAAGTTTACACATTTTCGCGCCAAATCGATTCAAAGTTCTAATTTTTCAACAACATGAATCACAGCGGCATTGAGCAAAAATTAAAATGATCTTTATATTTCTCGTAAAAACAACAATTTTAACTGGTTTTTAAAGCGAATTAGTCGCAAGTTCCCTATACCCTGATGTCAGGTTTATTATTGCACGATTTGAGACTTGTACAGATTGAGTCATAACCAGAAACAGAATATCAACGACCGAATGTGCGTTGTCGATAACTAGTGTTAATACTTGTGATATGTGATCATTATGATGATTGTCATGCCACCATCATCACCACAAAAGTTCAAGTCACTCTTCACCATCCCCGCCTAATCATCAAAAATACAATTTTTATTTATAAATTATTCATATAATGTGATATTGAATGAACTTGTGTGCGTGCGCATTGCCTTTGTTATATAACATGAAAAAGGTTTTCAAGCAATTTTTTATTTATTTTAGACCTGTTGTAACTTGTAACACAACATGTTATATATATTTTTTAAATTGAGTACTTTGCAAAAAAAACGTCTTATTTCACCATCACCAATGATACTAAAAAATAGTAAAAAGATACATAATATACATTTTTTAAACTTTTTAAAAATTGTTTTTTTTTGCTTTCCATGTCGTAAGAGCTGATAAATTACTTAACGATGACAATCATTGGAGTTTAAAACATTGCTTCATTCATTTGGTGTTACAATGACTTTAGTGTCACCAAGACAGTAACACTGACGACGAACATAATTATCATTATTATGTTGCCACTTAACCATAAAGCTGAAAACTTTAGTAATGTCACCATAAATATCCAAGATGCATTCACATTTGAATGCGTCTTAAAATGTTGACAAAAAATTGAAGGAAATGGTAAGGAAAACAATAAAATTGCGCGATACTGCTTGCGTGTGTGTGGCGTTATTGTCACCAGCAGCAGTATCAAACAGCACACTGTTTACCCATGACAAATTATTATTTTTTATTCTGTTGAAACATAAAAAACAAAGAACAAATAATAAGGCTTTAGGGTGGCTATGTGGTAATAATAGGTAAGCATGATAAATGAGTGAATGATGAAAAACACCTGTCAAGCTGAAAGGCATCCGTTTTCCACTCCATTTCCTCCGTCGGTGACGACAATTAATAAGGCTGCCTTTCTTAGAATAGTGGATGCCGCACGTAAACGGCGTTTTTACTTTGTTGGGTTAGTTTGTAAAAAAAACTTTGATAAATAAATAATAAACTTTTAAATAAACGATATGCCGGGCATAAAAAACTTAAAACAATAAATGTGGGGAAGGTATAAATAGAAAACACAAATTATTTTTATAAAGTACACAACTTTTATTATTTTCTTAAAGTATAACAAAAAAAGGAAAAGTTTTCTCTGACTAATGTCTCTTGCGTCACTCCTCATCAGACAGAGATTATTGTTGATTTGAGTGTTCCTGATCAAAGCGTTAAATGAAAATTGTAACGGCAAAGGCATAAAAGGGACACAGACAGATTAGATTAATCAACAAAGAACAAAGAGTCTGAAACTAGAACGATGTCAGGACATTTTTGTAGTGATGAACATCAACATAGTTTTTAGTTGGATTACCTGTGACGATAGTTGACGACTGTACTCTGCTCTACCGTGCAATATGGGGCAACTTCGCTATCAATTTTTTTAACAACGTGGAGAAGTTTTGTGTTATCTGTTTGACTAATTTCTCTGTCTGTTAACTGGGTAATTGTTGTGCGTGTCTAACGGTCATGTAATTGTCATTAAATTTCAAATGTCATATTTCGTAGTTTAAGAAAATTTGCCAACACTGCTTACTCTACAGTGCAGGCAACATGCTTATTTGGCTAATCATGCTTATCATCGTGTCAGTGAATTACTAATATTAGTTTTACGTATTTCAGAGTTACTGTCGCCTGTCATTTTCATACTTTTTACATTGGCCCTTTTGTTGTCTGTCTCCCGTCATATTCAAACTACTAATTAAAATCTCCTTACAAAATTATACAATCATTAAGTATGCATTTCTTCTCTTTTCCTTCACCATCTTTAGCAAAAGTTTTAAATAATGACTAATGACAAAGAGTGTTAGAAACAATCGCTCATTGTTACTGTAATCTAATCTACAATGTGCTTTTGGTAAATGCAGCAGCAACATTAGTCGGCTCGGCGTTCGTCGTGTTTTGCACGTTCTTTCGTAAAAAGATTATTTTGACAATGATAAAGAAAGGAGAAAAAACTGAAAGTTTTTGGTTTCGTTGGCAGAGAGAAGCAGAGAGTGAGAGATTGTATGATTTGTTATAATGATCATTGTGATGATGATATTTATACGGCTTATATGCTATGTACATGGCAACGATAACGTTACGGTGACTGACTGACACACTGACTTTTCTTACATTTTTTTTTTATTATTTTGCTACATTTGCACCAAATATTTTTCATTCATTTCATTATACTCACAACTCATCATCATCATCATCTTTAAGTCTTTCGTTCCTGCTGAGATGTTTCAGGAGGTTTTGCAGATTTCGCTCATGATGTTTTTTTTATTGTTTAGCTTGATGAGTTCAGCTCGTTTTTACAATATTTTAAAAAGAAAATATAATCATGATGATTTGATGATAAAAATTAAGTCTTCAGAGTTGGGCTGAGTTTTATTGTGATGGTTATTATTAAAAATTATTATGGAAAGCTAGAGAAGTGATTAGAAACTTTTTGTTAGTCTTCCCACCGCTTCTTCTTACGAACAATTGCAGAGCTCTTTTTACGTTTACGAGCGACTAACAACAACAGAGAGATGCATTTGCATTAACTACTACACCGTCAGTGAGAAGTTGAACAGTGGTAAGAAAACGATTATCCTTTTATGATAATCAAGATAATACTACTGCCTATATTGCTATACTTGAGCACGTACTTTTCACAAAACCAAAAAAATGAAGTAATACTGCAGAATCATTATTATCATTACGATGGATTAAGTCATTAGCCTTTTTGTTGATGAACAGCAATACGATAGCAAACAAATCAAGTTGGGAACGGATAACTGTCTGATTTATTTACCACAACAGAGTATGTTTGGGGAAACGATGTGGCATTTGGTTTTGAGGGTAAACATGGAGGACGATAAATTAAATGAGGAGAAAAAAAACTTTCCTTTTTTTGCTTATTGTTGCACAAAAATACAGGAATCGCACAGTCAGTAAGAAAATGACATGTCAATGTGTAGAGTGTAGACTCACTGGCTGACAAAAGTGAAGTTTGTTACCGGGTAGCGTGCAGTTTTTGTTATGATGAGCTGACACTGACCCGTAATAAGTGCAAATGCATTCATGCATGCATTTTAAATTGTTGTGGTATTTCTTGTTAAGAAAGTTGAGCTTTGCATCTTTATTATGAAGAATACTGACCTAGCTAACTTAACTCACTGATAGAGATTACAATCTGCTTAAAGTCAAAATAAAAATGTTTAAGCAGCGGTGATACATTTGAGCCTAAATTTTCTTTCTCAAAGGAGATCATAATATAATACATATATTCAAAAGGTGTATAGTTACATTGTATCAGGTAAAAAATGGTAATTCAGCTAGAATAATTTATTAATACTTCACTTTCAGGTGTGTTTGCCGATTTTAACGAGCCGAATCTGTAACGAGTTGTTGGTGTTACACACTAAATAACAAAAACGTTACCTTTTATGGCATAATCTGATCCATATTTAGAGTGACCAGTTTTTTATAGCTTTGTTGCGGTAACAATGCAATTTACTGCATTTATAGATGTAATCCTGCACTTACTTTTAGCTTGTGGGCATCTAATTCAGGTCTGTATATTATTTTCAAGTGACCAGTTACTTAACTGACTGCAACACTGATACCTAGACATTGTTACCCTGTTTATATTTATTTCATAATGATTGCTTTTCTGTATTACCTTTGACACAATCATTGCAATTTGTGTAAATGGACATTATTAAGGTAGCCTTACACAAAAAAAAGTTCCATCTTCAAAAATCAGAGTTGGAAGGGGTTTGTATCAGTTAGTTATCTACAGTATGGATGTCTTACAACAGCGTAAGCTTTTTTCTGACGTCCTTGTATTTAAAAAAAAGTTGATTGTATCGTCAATAATTAAATACTGTTAAAAAAATGGAAATTTGCATGTATGATAAAAAAAGACAGCCCAATCAAGCTTGGTTAAAATTTATTGTTGATATTGTGATAAGTTGTAAGTTGTAATGAAGAAGAGCTTAATGCAAATTATAAAGGAAGAAAGGTTATACACACAATGACAAAACTGAAGGATTCCAACTGATGATGAGTCTCAGCGTTGAGTTAAAACTTATAACAAAAAACGAATTTTCAAATCGGAAGGCTACATATTGCATGCATTTATCATACATACCGTTAACAAAAAAATATTTTAAGTCTAAATTGACTCATGATGGATGATAAATCTACACGTAAAAATCTTAAACACCAATCTGTAAAGGAACGCTTTACGAAAAGAATGATTGACAAAGTGCGCTAAGTTGTGCATCAAATATTATGCTGATGAGGAATGTGCAGAACGATGACAAAACCATCGAAGAAAGGGGCACATCCCTTCTTCGTATCGTGATGAGGATGGAGATACGATGGTGATGTCAAATGTCTTTAGATAGTAATCAAATAAGGATGATTGTTATTATGATACCGAGGCCTTAGCCAAAATATTGCAGAAAGCTTTTGTCCTTACAGCTCATTAGCATCCTGCAACAATACAACGCAAATAGTAAAAAATCAATGGATTTCTTTTGTTCAAACCCATTACGTCCACACTTATGGAGAAATAAAAAACCCTGTGTGTATAATCATAATCATATTGGTTCCGAGTGATTTGTTTTTGTAATTACTTATTTACCACACAGTCAGATGTGTCCCCACACTTAATGCATTCACATCCAGTGTAAAATGGTGATGTCAACCACAGAAGACTTCTTATTGTGTCCCAAACTGCCAATCACAAAATTTTATGTTCATCTTGACAAAAGCAAAACTATAAAAAAGCGCAGTCATGGCTAAGATGGGCAATGTTAAGCGTTGAGGAAGTAGCGCGCAAATTTTTCAGAATGTACAGTAAAACAATTATTTGCTCATCATCACGTTACATAATCTTTCCACTACCACAACCATTAGGTTCTACTTTAATCCCTTCAGACGTTACGTTATGGAACCATTTCAACATTTGAATCTTAGCAATATGCGAGCTTCCGAAAAAGCAATAGCAATAACCTGCAAATAATATTACCAAGGTGGGCGTGGATTCACTCATTCAAGGCGCTACTTTTAGGTGCGATTTTAGGTATTCGCTTACTGGCATAATGTTTTGTCAGTTTTGTATACACAAAAATTGTCATGGTGCGAGGAGACAGATAGTCAGACCTATCTTACTATCCCAATAATATTATACAAACACTTTTTTAATATCTATGTATGAATTTAAAGTGGTGTTTTGGTCGATCACTTTTATGCATTTTGTTGAAAGAGGAGATTGCATAATGTCAGGTGTGAATAATTTTACGATGCCACCGTCGTCATCAATATCATTGTGCAGATAGTAAAAATCTTACTGCCGATCGTAGATTATATTATACTAGTTGAAGACCCGTTGGTACCAATGGAACATTAATTAGTAAAGAATTGCGTCATTGTTAAAGCAATATCTCTTTTGTATAATTTTTCATTTGTATGACTTTTTCATTATGTAAATGACCTTTTTTAAAACAATTGCACTGATTTGCCAATATCTGAGAAGATTGCATATAAAAGATCAAATAACCTTGCTTACCGTCACATTCTACAATTGGCACAGTAAATTACATAAGATACAATTGGCGCATAAAAGTTTCATAAAAAGTCCGACAACGTTTAGTTTTGAGTTGTTACATCCTGTACAGTTTTGCTGGTAAGAAACCTAAAATTGAATTTAAATGTAATTCATCAGAATAGAATATAATTACATTTATGTGGATTAGATTCATATTGCATTGTATAATTGAATATATTCAAGATTTTGTATGTACTGCACAATACGCTTGTTTTAGCTACTTGTCATCGTAGCATGCAATGATGGTCAAAACATAAGTTACAAAAAATGACAACTAAACAAAGAAAAACATTTTAAGGCTGATTTATTAGATTCGGATTTAAATCCCATCTTACTTAAAAACAAACATGATAAAAACCTTACAGAAATATATAAAAGATATTTTCATCAAGATATTCATGGACACTAAGAGTGAGTTTATAGTGAGATGCAAGGAATATAAAACTGGTTAGAACTATTCAAATGAAAAGAACACCACAACGGCATGGCATAGACAGATGGTGACAGTGAATAAGCTTACATATAAAATCGTTTTTAGTTAACAAGAAAGCAGAGATGACATAACGACTAAAAATGAATTGACACATAAAAGGGTTCGTACATTCAATGCTTCATTGGTATATGTCATAGCGACTAGTCAGTATACTTATTATTTCAATATGAAGTGGTGGGTGATTGCAATAGAATTTTGTCAAAGGGGAAAACTGTTATAAGTATATTTTAAAAGAAGTCAATGAAAGTGTCTTTGTGGCTTCACGTGGCCCCGACACAGAATTCGAATTTAAATATGTGCATGAAAAACATGCAGTTGAGATAATACCAAGTGAAAAGTTTGTTCTGGTGAGTTGTAATACAGGCGTCACATTGCATTGCAATTGCAATGGATTTCTTTGCTGTTGCACTTAAGAACACATTCTTGTGTGTGAATATGAATGCTAATGATGCTCAACGGGTAGTCAATGAACCGTGTATTGTGGACAACTATACAAATGTATTTTATCAATCATATCTTTTGTACGTCACATTTTTGGTTTGTTATGTCACCTCTGCTGGACTTTTGATTTTGCTTAAGTTTACTTTGCAGCACAGCAAGCAACTGCTAAGTATTCATTTATTACTAAATCAGATATGTTAATTTTATATGCATACATACATATGTACATTGAGCATAAGTGTCTAATTATTTTGTAGGCTCGATATAAAAGTTGCAAAATCGATAAAAACCATCTTGTAAAATAATTTAAATTTTGTATAAACGTTTAAATGCAAGTTTGCAATGCAAATTGGAGGTAATAAAGCGTAATAAAAATCGATTCGACTTGCGTAATTTTTGTACCATCATCAACGCGCTAAAGGCCACAAATGAACACACTTTTCCTTCCACCATCACTATCGAAGTGAGCAAACAGAAATTAGTTGCTTATTGATTTGGTCCTTACTTGATTAAGTTTTTGTGATGCTAGATAAAATTCTAATTTGCACAGAATGGCTTATTTCACCATTTATGGGTGTTTATTTTTTGTTACTTATTTAAATATTCATAAGGTGTAATTCTTGAAAGTACTTCTGTTAATACTGAAATGTTTATCAACAAATATATAGCGAAAATTGTACAGTTGTTTATGCTACATATACCAAGTATGCTATGTATTTTATGCAAAAGTACTACATAATCGCATTATCAAAATACTATTGTGATTGTTAAAGGGAAAGGGAAGAGAAATATAGAAATAAATGTGATTTTTTCTTGGACTGTGCAATCCAATTTAATTAAGCAGGAAAGAGCTCTTGAACAATTCAATAACAAAATTCAGGCAACTAATTACCAGAGCACCAAAAACAGCAAACGTTCCCAAACAGAGAACACTATTAGGGAGTTGCCAAATTTAACAAAGATCTTAAATTATACATATTATTGTTATAACTTTTTGTTACATAAAATACACCAAGTGAGTCATTTAGAATTTGACTCCTATGCGAAAATATTCAATAATTTTCTGAATTTGAAAAAAAGCTGTAGTGTTAAAAGTTGAGGAGAAGTATTATATGAGTAACTAAGCGGAACAAACACTGCTCTTTAAACGATCATCATGCTACAATGATCAGATCAGTTTTGATCTTGTGAGTAAAGCTTGATCAATGTACGTAAATACGTTGCACAATAAATATACAGTATATAAGATGTCAGTACAGTTATCTTTGTAGCACGGTACATTGAACATTTAACACTGTAGTAGAGTTACAACGGAGATCTATTTTGAATGATTTTTACTGCCGTTTTTTCAGATTACAAGTGATAATTTACTTCTTGGCTTTTATATAGTTTTCCATCTTGCTTGATAATGATTAGTGATGAGATGATGGCAATCAATCATTGATTTAAAAAATAAAATCAAAACAGCTTATTTATTAGAAGACTTCTTTACTATTTTACACCTACTTGAACAATGATAAGTAAATAGGGAAAATTTCGTTTTTGTGTAATGATAAATTTTTATTTGGTCTTTATTTTTTGGAGATGTGCTTCAAAAGTTTAGACAAGCATTAATTTTCTTAGTTTTTTGGGATGGTAAGGAGGGGTGGGGGAAAATCAGTTTGATTGATGTTGGTGAGGAGGCGATATCATTATATATTTTTTTATCAGCGGAGGAGGTCTACATTGTTTCAGCTCACCACACATTGATTCAAAGTTATCCTAGTACAGAGACATAGTACATTGACTTGGCATAGTGTCACTTTGAAGTTTGAATTGTGCCAATTTTCATGCTAATTGCATACTTATTTAGTAATTATAGAATCAAATTAAACTATTAATTATTGTTGACGGTATCAATGAAAAATGCATGCGCATTTAAAATTCAAGTAATATTCTTCACCAAAAGATGAAAAAGCGAATATAAAATTTTAGCCCTTGACATTTGTCTGAGTGAACTGAATCACATAAAATTCATGCATGGGTAAATGTTTGTTTTCCTACACATTCTATACCGTTAATTAACCATCTTCGTGAAGGGTTGAAAGGCAATTTTTTTTCACAAAATGGAATCTTTGAATGTGGCAACAAGTTCTAGTTCTGATAATAATTGGTTAAAATAGCGTAAATTTTTAGATTTCCTGTGCCATTCTATCTATACATATAGTACAAATTTTACTATAAATTACGCAGAGGCCTTCGACTTGGCTTTCTCATTCAACCAAAACAGTTATGCTTGTGAATGTGTATGTGTGTATGTCTGGATTATGTCTACAAGGTGTTGTAATTAGATTTTTAAATGTTTGTTTCAAAGCACTTGTAAGTTAGTAGCTTACAATGAGTGGAAAAATGGAAGGGGATGCATTGCAGTTATATAATTATTACAACATAAACCAAGAAATGATTAGTAATTCTTTATTAGTCACATCAGTTTTTACAGGAATTACAGTAGGTAGCCTACTTCATGAGAAATACTGAATAGTAAATCATGAATCAGGTAGCCATAGATAGGTACATTTTTTGGACTGCATCTACCAAGCATCTAAAAATGCATTCAACATATAACTTTTAATGTTTATTTTGTTTACTTGTTTTTCAAAGTTAATATTATCAAAATTAGATAAGTACTTGAACTTGTAAGCTCAGTGAAGCCGCAAAACATGTTTGCTAATATGTTTACAAGTAATTAATTTTGATTGATTCCTAAATTTCTGATGATCGATCTTTTACAACAGCAACGTCTCACAGACAAGTGATACATAAGTTTTTAGTGCGAAAGGATCTCACACCTTTCCCACAATTCCCACAGTTTACATTCGCGAAATCTTAGCAAAAAACGGTAGTTTCGTCCCATTCCTATTTTAACAGAATGTTTTTAGCCATTCTCTTTTAGAAGACGGAATCCTGTCATTCAATTGTTATTTTTTATTGCTAGAAGTTATCGAAACGTTTAACAAATACATTAAAATTAATGAGTATAGTAGAGTCAGTCAGTATGACTTAATTGCTGGGACAATATGAAACTTACATATGTCAATAATACAGTTGAATTAGCAGTGGAAATGTCATTTTTTAACTTAATTGCTTTTTTGATGCTAATTCATTACTTTACTTGTACTTAATTTTTGATTGACTTAAAAGCCATTATTTAGCGCTATTAAAAACTAATAGTATAGTAAGTATTGAAGACAACGACTACTTTTAGTTTAGCCACTTGTAAAAGTGTATATTCTTGTCAGTTTGTAAGAAATGATGTTTTTAAGCCTGAGACATTCGGTATTTGAGAATTGGTTAGAATCGTTTCTATAATTGCAAATTGACGAGGTACCTAAGTAAATATTGCAAGTTCTGAGCACTTCATCACGGTTTAGAAGCTCATAAACTTTTACTACCTTTGCGGAATCGCGTTGTGAAAAATATTGACTTAACTTACAGTCCGATAATAATAAAGGATACACGAAAATGAAGGAGACATTTTTCAAAGTTTATTTGCCAATAACAAGAAATAGTATTTAACTAACTATATTTATATTTAAATACTACTAAAGTGAAGGTACAAAAATTGTACAACACCGGATCATT
>JAQFZG010000180.1:0-44018 GCA_034695465.1 Entomobrya nicoleti | reverse complement strand
GGGCTGTGTGGGGAAAAGCTGGGAACTGCGCTGGGGTTAGGAAAATTGCAGGAGTAGGGACGAGGGTTGTAATTAGACAAAAGGGGGGTTTTGTGAATCCCTACCCCAATCTAGCAGCCCGAAATTCTGTTACGGGCCCCCCAACTAGTACATATATATTTCAGCACAATATGAAATATGTAAAATAAAATTGCCTTTTGCAACCTGCCACTTTGGGGAAATTAGCCGATCTGGTCGTTGAAAGGTATATACGGTTATCTCGATAGTTCAAATTTCGATTATTCTGAGTAATATTTGATCGTTGTTTTTAAAATACGGAATCACAAAATCTTGCAATGTAAGTTGCACAAACAATGCATTTAAATGTAAGTTGTGTTTGTTTGCTAGCTTTTATTATGTACATATTATACAAACTGTAATTATAAATACAAACCGGCTTTAAACCAAATTGTTGTACATAAAACTGAGATGATAAATGGATAATACTTATATGTATATACTGAAGGGTTTAATTGGTCAGCTTATAGTAATCATGGGTGTTGAAAATGGGATGAATTTCAATTACAACTGATGAAATCTTAAATCATTGTCATAAATAAAAACGCCCACTTTCATGAAAATCAGAATAATTTCAGTTGAGTTCGGTCGCAGGATATCCAGTCAATTAAGATGCAATAAATTAACTTACACAAACTTCAGAGTAATTACAAAAATTAAAGGGTATTTTTATTAACCAAATAACTTATAACTACTAACAAAATTAATATTAATTAGCCAGTTAAATATTTACTTAAGTGCTGTTATACAGCTTGTACGACAAGACTACCTTGGAGGAGAGTGCTGGTGTGCCGAGAGCCACAGAGCAAGTGTGCGTAGGGCACTAAAATTGTTAGTGTGTGCGTGGTATCCTCAAACCACACCAAAGAGGCAAAATGAGACAAGGAAGGAGGTTTGATTTCTTGGGTATCCTAGTGGACCCAAGATACCTAAAATACCCAAGATACCCTAAATACCCAAGATACCCAAGAGTAAGCAACGATGCTGTACTGTGTGTTGTTTCGTAAAAATATCAATGATCTGATAGGGATCATTGCTATTTTTGAGATTGCAAAAAAGAGTACATTTTGCGACCATGGGTATGTATTTGTGTCCTAATAAATAAATATTATCGATCATTAAAATAACAATCCATAGTTTATCTTAATCGTCTCTAATTTATCAGTTTTGTAATACTGCGTAAATTGTTTGATCTAGAATGATTGAACTTGAAACAAGGATACTTCTATTCAAGTTTCATATGCAAAATGAAAATTAGCCAAACTGGACGACTGACCAAGCGTCACATGGTTCATAAATGGCAAGCAACCTTAATTGCAAAATGGGATACGGGGAGTCATGTTAATCAAACTACGTCAAACACTATTCTCTAAAACCCAAAAGATTTTAAGATATGGTCTAATAAATTTGACCAAAATTTCGTAGCTTATCAAAAATATCGTCATTTGACAAAATTTTGTGCTTCGTATTATATGCCATGTTCTTTTTCAAAAGTTTAACTAATTTTAATACATGATATGACAAAACACATGCGTTGAATCTATTCAAGGTTCAAAATAAAAAGACCACTTTACAGTTCTTAAACAGGCCACATACAATTGACGGATGGCGGCACTGGTTTCTTACCAACTGGTTATTGCTACTGCTATGGATATACGTAAGTGATCTCAGTTTCTCGTACAAAACTATAGCTCTAAGGTTTTCTCCACTGGCGATTGGATTTATCCAGTGTATATGCTAAACCTCATCGAAGGTATGCAAGATATTGGGACCTAGTCCATGCAAAATGGGGCTGTTTGTCATTTAGGAAATAAACCACTAAATAGTGGTGCACGTTACTGGACGTTTATGCCGCCAAATCATGAATACATTGCAGGACAATTCTAACGTCTTAGAGAAACTGGTGTGTACCGTCGATTCGAAAAGAAGAGCGAAGGATTTCTTCATTCGCTTCGAGTTCAGGATGAAAAAAGGGTTAATCGTAAAACAAACCTGAGAATTGGTAGACTCGCAGATAAATGAAACAAGAAATGAAGCAACAAATTCAAGGAAAATTGTGGAAAGTGTTCCTTGTTTGGACAGTTTGCATCGTAGCATGCTTCATTCGTATGGCAATTGAGCTGGTGTACAATAAATTGACATTTTTTGTTTTTCGATTTTGAGTTCACATTATATGCTAAGAAGTCGTTGCTCTTGTAAAACCATTCAAATTGACTTGCGACTTACTGTTTTATTTGCTATACCTTAATACGTTCGAAGGCGACATTAAAACATGATTTATGGCAACATCAAATATGTTCGCTACTATAAGTGAGTAATCCTTTTTGGGTTTACTTGTAAAGAAATACCATCAATAATTCTTTTGTTCGTCCAAACTTTCAAAAAAATATTTTTGCAGTGCAAATATGCTACTGAAACTGTAAACATTTTGTTACAAAATAAATCAAATGGTGATTTTTATGTATGCCTGATTCTGGAACTTGTACTAGGTTTTTAAAGCAGATACATACGCATCCAGATTTCTGTCTTAAAAGGAGAAGGAAAAACCTAATAGATCAAAAAGCTAAAATAATTGTCAAACGTGTAGTTTTAAAAGGGCGTTAGACACAGTAATAATAAAGCGTTTATTGTGAAAATGTATCCTCGAGAGGAAACTTATGCATTCATGACATATCAGATATATTACAATCCAGATTCATATATAAGGAGGATTCATACATATTCAGCATTATTAAAGCATTTACACATAAGGAGATTCGTATTGTATGTGATAAATACTTCACCTATCCGTATATATACTACTAACGTAGTGTCGGGGTTGTTGGAATAGTTAAAGCCTTAAGTTTTATAAACTCTTTGCTTTAAATCATATCTATAGTTTCAAAAACTACCGATTTAATTACAATTTTTTATTCCATTTGTAATTTCGTTCTATAAGTGAAAACCATTTAAACAAGCTCAAATTGTTTTTCTGCTTTCTTTACAGGTCAAACATATTCTACCAGTTTTTATTAGACCTTGGAACTTTTTCGTGACTACACCTAAATAAATTTACAATCCGGACTACTGAAACTGTGGAAAATTTCCCATTTCAATATACGCTTGGACTCAATTGAATATTGCGTTATAAAACATAATTTCCCAGGGAGCATGCTTGAAATAAAATCAACCAGATTTTTATCCCAAAACTTGTTACCCCAGAAGTTACTATTAGTGAAATAATAGCGAATATATTATCTACAAACAAAATACTTTTTTCTTAGTTAAAATTTACACTTTTATATATTTAAAATTGCAGGCAAATTGTCACCAAAATATTCTGAGGCAAGCAAATGTTCAAATATACGAAATTCTTTTCAACGGAAATCGAAAACATTTATCATAATTTCACAAAATGAGAGGTTCAGTTACAACAACTATACTATATTTTTCTGTTGTTCTTACTATCCTAGACAGCTGCCATGCAAAATTAAAAACCATTAACTTTGCACTTTATGAAATACCTGCAGACCAACAATCAGAGTATTCTAGTCTACGAGATTTGCCCTTTCCAGAACATCGCTTTAAAGGAGTCCCCTTCCAGTTGCTTTTGAGAGCACTTGCTGCAAAACTTAACGTTTCTAATGTGGTCACTAAAAATTCGTATGACAAACAATTTGACCATTATTCCAATTTAAGCATAGAGGAAGACGAGGTTACTATTCTCTCAACAATTACGTCAATTTCTGCGAATGTATTCAGTGCAAACAAAATTTGGGAGCGATACAAGAGTTCTAAGCACAAGCCAATCTTTCTCAGTACAAGCAACCTGGAGTATAATTTCCTTTACTGTGACCTCCCTCGATGGAAAAAAGAGCCAATATGGTCGCTTAAGGTATTTACAAGCGTATATGATAACGGAACATGGATAAGCATTGCTATTACGTTCATGATCATGGGTATTGTTTTGGAACCTAAGCACTTTGGTAACAACTTGGTACTACTTTTGTCATCCGTGCTTTGCGGTGGATTGTGTGGATCAGGCAAACAACGTAAACTAATCTTGGTCATCTGGCTACTACTAATTCGCGTACTGGTAGACATCTACACCGGCGGTGTTTCCAGTCGCATGATTAGCCCTCCTGAAGAACAAGCACTAGAAACGTTTGCTGATTTGGATAATAACAACTACTCTGCGGCAGTATCGAGTGACAATATTACACCGTTAATAATGAGGTTCATCAACGCAACGGCTTCGAACAAAACTGGAACTTGGATTAACAAAGGTTATGTTCACTTAAAAAATTTGTATGCACGGCAATATATAGCTACTGCAAATGCTGCTTATGAACACGAATGGGCCCGATTTCTCGTACAGAACTACAGCTCTAAGATTTTCTTCAGTGGACATTGGGTTCATCCAGTCTATACGCTAAACGTCATTGAAGCTATGCGAGATAGTGGTACCAAGTCTGTGCAAAATGGGGCTCTTTGTCATCTTGGAAAGGAGCCGCTTAATGGTGGTTCATATATTTGAACGTTTTTGCCGCCAAATCATGAACGCATTGCAGGATACCTCCAACGACTCATGGAAACTGGAATATTCCGTCGAGTGGGAAAGCAAAGCGAAGGATTTTCTCATTCACTTCGAGTCCAGGAGGAAATAAGGGTTGTTAGTAAGACAAACGTGAGAAATGGTAGACATGCAGAAAAAATGAAACAGGAAATGAAGCAGCAAATACAAGGAAAATTGTGGAAAATGTTCTTCGTATGGGCAATTTGCATTTTAGCATTGGGATGGGAATAGAGCTGGCATTCAACATGAAGAAAAATACAAAAGTTTTGACTTTGAAACCAGCTTCGAATCAAGTCGTCAAAGTTCAAGTGGCCCTAAAATGGTACGAGCAACCCCAACAATTGCGACAATAAAAAGAAAAAATGAAGGCAGATATGGCATGTTTAGTCACTTGACGTTTGTAAAAAGTAAAAAAAAATATGTGTAGATTTGCTTTTAAAGTATAAATTCATCAAAAAAATTCACTATTAAAAAGATTGTAAGGATGAAATTTTAAATTAGGCTTAAAGCAGTTTCACGAATCTGAGCAAAAAGGAAATTATGCATTTTAAAAAATTGAAGCTTATCAAATAATCACATTGGAAACTTAAATTTTAATAAGACTAAGGCATCTGAATATCGATGAATTTGCAAACGAATGTTTTTCAGAAAGAAAGGGTTTAGGGTGTTATTGTAAACTATTTATCATTAAGCTAAAATCAACTTGATCGACGGGAATGTGTTTTTGATTGAATTTAATGACGAAACTTATTATTAATTGCATAGTTTAGCTTGCAGGTTGTACAACATTAGAAAAAAATTTCTAAAGGATGGAAATATTTTAAGGCAATTACTTATACCGTTTTTGTTAGAATAGATTTACTAATGGTTTTAAGCACTGCGCGCATAATAAACAATATCATTTTAACTTTGCACCATAATTGATCATGTTCTACATATTTGTATAATTGTAATGTTTGGTGCGGGGGTGTAGAGGTACCTATAAGTGCTTAATGCTTCAAGTTTCAATATTTCACACAAAAATATTCTACAATATTTAAAGCTTAAATTTTATATATGTTTGCTTAACTATCAAATCTATATTTGTATAAAAAATACACAATTTGTAATTTCGTTATTTAAGCGCAATTAAATGAAAACCAATTAAATAAGCGCTAATTGTTTTCGGATTTTTTCACAAGTGGCTGTTTTTCTACCAGTATATATTACCTGTGATTATTTAGTTTTTGAAACTCAGTTCTGGTCATACAAAAAAGGTATTATCATAACTACTGACACAAAAATGTAGGCTTACCCACATTGAATATTGCTTAAGCAGGCTTGCATTAACTATACGTAAAGCCGATTTTTTACAGGTAAAATTCGAATAAGTTTCAATCTAGCTTATACATTATATAATAATATAATTATTAGTATTATAACTACTAGTAGTCCCGGCATTTTTACACAAGTTTAATTGGAAGACCGTTAAAATTTCCAAAAGGTTTGTTAGTTTTGTTTGCAGAAACAGGTAAGTATGACTCCGTTTTTCCCAACGCAAACCAAGTAGTATACGCATTCTAAGAAATACAGCTATTCCAATGCTATATTGTCTTAAATGTAAGGACTTCTACGTTTGAGTTAAGTAAAACAATGCAAAATTTCCCATACATTTTTCTGTGTTGACGTAAATTAAAACATTAAAATTAATTAATTAATTACATTTAGAAGAGGCTTGTTGTATTCAACAATTTATATGTTACCGTTAAATGGGCAGTAAGTCAAAGTAGTATTTGATATACATTTATCAGTTTGTGTGCAAGAGTTTACGTTATAGTCCCGGAATGCAAGTATAAATTTGCCTACAAGAAAACCGGACACCACTTTTATGTAATTTCTAACGTATAGTTTATACGATTTCACATTTGTGTTGGAAAAACTAAATAAGTAGCCACTGTAAACTTAATGTCATACTGAAAAGCAATTTAGTTGTTTTTAATTATTTCAAACATTATTGATAGCAAACTTACAAACTAATTCAAGGTTTTAAATGAGTGGCCGCAGTTTAAAGTTTTGTCGCAGAACTGTTTTTATGCAAAATAATTTAATTGGTGTAAATATAATTCGCTCGTAGATTATTATAACATGTTCAAACACATCTACATCATGCCCCACTTTCATTCAAATAAGGAAAATTATAAGCATTCAAATTCTCAAGGGGAAGTGTAAAAATATTATGATTAGATATATTTTCGCCATATGTCATCTGTGGCACATAAAAAAATATCGATTCGCACACTGCCCAATATGTTGGTCACCTATTGAATTTTTTGAAACGCAAATATAACTTCGTATCTAACGATGATATACAAAATGGGTAAAACATACATTGGAATGACAAAAAAATATAGGCTAAAGTCGATAAGTTTGTTTTTGGCATTTTTACAATACAAAAGACAAAAGAAATTTTGTTGAAACCAATCAGAATGCTTAATAATTGTCGCTGTATCGCTGACTGTAATTATGCTTTAATGCATAATGAAATACAGAGTCATGCTATTAGGCAATTTAATATTTTGTGTTAATGATACACTTATAATATACACACATGCTACAACGACGTGGTATCACATATTTCAACGTTATAGTCAAAAGCAGAAATTTGTAATCTTGTGGAACGCGGAGTGGACTGAAAATGGACGAGTTAAAATTTAAACGAGTTTTTATTTAAAATTTTGTAGGAGCCTCCCTGAGGACGATTATTATGAATCAATAGCCCCTGTGATCCGTTATTCAGGGAAAAATGATTTTTTACAATAATTTACACGATAATTCATCTCTCTTAAGTGATTTACACGCTTTTGGACGGCCGTATATACTTTAATTTCTACAAGAGAATTTAGCGTATCTACTTTGAAGCCAAGTAAACTCACTTCAAAAACTTCATGTCAAACATCAGACAATATTGCATACAAATATAATTGAACCGTTCTCCATTTCTTATATCTGACCACGAAGTCAATGTATTCAGGTGTTTCACCTGTTTGACACGGAATGTGATCAAGATTTATTTTGCGGTAGTCACACAAATGTAAGACAACCAAGTGGTAAACTGTTGTGTTCCCATGATAATCCAAAATCAAATGATGTATAGATTGTCATGGTCAAAACCGTTTCTTCGAAAACATGATGAAGCCATTCAGCAGTATATTCTATTTTACTTTTGCTGAGCATGACTTTCTATACGCACAGTGGCACATTATTCACAATATTCACAATATTCATCATTGTTCTTCTAACTTTGTCGAAATAAACTTCAAAGTAGAAAGGCTTAAGTCTCTTGTTGCAGTTATGTCTGGATTTTAAGGACACGGCAGTCCAAAAAGCTTGTAAAGCACTTAAGAGAGATGAATTATCGTGCAAATTATTGTAAAAAATCAATTTTCCCTGAATAACGGATCAAAGGGCTATTGATTCATAATAATCGTCCTCAGGGACGCTCCTACAAAATTTTAAATAAAAAAAGATTCGTTTTTCATGGACTGAAAATATATTCCCTATATAAAATAGGGGACACTTTTTATTTGTAAATAATTTTGGTAATGCTTCCAGTTTTGTCATTTATGCGGTGCATTATATGTAAAGGAGTATGTATGGTCGAGTATGTATGTTTCGATTCGTAAAACGATTTTTATCTCAAATGTGTCACATCTACTTTATCGACATTGTCTGAAGTTTTCCATTTTCCATATGTGCAATGTATGAAGAACCTGAAACTCAAGTTTACTTGTCTCTTATGGGGCTTCTAAAACTTTGCTAAATTTAGAGTGGGAAGCAAACCCATTCTGTTGTTCAAATCTCCTTTTAATTTGAAATAGTTAGAATTTATATAATACACACGATTGATTTAATCAGAAATACGAAACTTTGAATAAACCAAATGTAAAAATTGAATTCAGCGTAATATTTATTAAGTTAGTGATACGCTTATAAATTGAAACTTGATTTCAAGGGTTTTATATCATATATTCCTCTGTTGTCTCTACACATAACAAGCAACTGGATATCTAATGTGTGGAACTTTACATTTGATTGAGAGCCTCTTTTGTATAACTCGAGGGGTTTGCTTACTGTAAATTAAAACGGAATATTTTCGTGATGTGCTTAAGTTCACGTCAATTATCATATTCTATTGGTCCGTAATCTAGTGTTCGTTGAAACTTTTGTGCTAAATTCCGTCAATAATTCAAAAAAAATAACCTTCCTTTTTTTAGTTCTGAAAACATGTTTTCAAAAATAATACTAGTGTATTGGTCTGCATTTTTGACTGTGCAAGCAATATCGAGCGATATTAAACACTTTCAAGTATTGCCCTATGCAAATATTCCAAACCAGGATGAAATCCACGATACTTGGAACTACACAAATTACAACTACCTTACATACAGACGACGCTTTCATTCATGTCCTCTCAGCGCAATTAGGAATCTTCATACTGTCGTAAATTTATTCGAGAAAACGAAATCCACACTACTAATAATAGATCATTACGGTGGTCTAAATTTTCCAAATTTTCGACATCCAATTATTTTACGTACGCTTATTCCGGCATTATTACGCAAAAAGTACCAAAATTATCAATCAAACCAAAACAGTTGGACGTTGGACGGCTTTGTTCCCAAAAATCTAACTGGTGACTACTCCAAGATTGACTGTCCATTCTCAAGTAAATTTTTCCTAAAACCGTCCAGTTGGATATTTGGAAGTATTTGTGTGCAGTTAAATTCCTCCTTGTTTGTTACAAACACAAAACCTTGGAATACTGAAGTTCACATACGAATTCTACTAAACAATGTCCTTGCTGAATTAAAATCTAAGGCGTTATTCTCTATATTTGAAGAGAAGTTGTTATTTAACTTTCAATCAACTCCAATTCTCTCTTCTATACAAATATTTATAGATTACTTGAATGCTAGTGTAAATCAAGAGAATATTTATTGGCCACTGAGATACCTAACGAAAGTTCATATGCAGTATATAATAGATCAGTTTACAGCACTTATAACAGTTGACTTGCATTCATCTTTACAATTGAACGAACCAAAATTTGTAGAAATGTCAACCGAAGTAATTTGCCGGGATAGTGAAATCATTCCTAAAAAAATACAAAACCTAAAAGAAATACTGCTTCATAAAAACCATAAAAGCAATTACTGTTACTTTTCTAGAGGTATGCAACGCAAAACAAATTTTAAAATGTTTACATCAAAAACATCATCATATTTTTCACTACTAAATAATTGCAAGGACAAGCAATTAGTCAGCAGTCATTTGTTGCTGAAAAATATACTAAAACCCGAAGGCCTTGGTTACATTTATGTCTACATATTTCTGTTGTCTATGCAAAATTACTCGTATGTAACTGATGATAATACATGCAACGATGGACTTAAAACTGTTTTTATCCCAACCACATTATGGCCAAATATTCGTGCGAGTATATATGAGACTAGCAAAAATAATTCCCAGGAATTTTCATTGGTTAGCGAAAACAAACAAAATAATTTTAACTTTGTGGCCTGTGGTAAAAGTCAGACAGCAGGTTTGGAATTCAAGCAACTTTACGTTGTATTTGATTGCCTTACGTGGATATTGTTTTCACTATCAGGTGTGGTCACTTTGGCGGTATTAATTATATTTGATTTTCAACTAACGTTAAAAGAAGTTAATCCTTTGTACTACTTGGACGTCTTAGTCCGACTGTTTCTACAACAGGACTATAAAATCCCCTTGAAACTATCTGAAGTACACTCCACAAGAATTTTAATTACTGCTATCTTGCTAGTATATATGCTGATGAGTAATGCTTATCGAAATGAAAACGTATATCGGATGATTTTGCCAAGAATGGCAGTCCCTTTGAACACAATTTCAGATGTTAGTTCACAAAATTTTATGATCTTAAACAGAATATCCGACTTGTTTATAGAGATTGACTACGTTTCTGGTAAACTATCTAATTCCTCGTTAAAATGGGAAAAAAACAAGGAACGCATTTTGGCTTTAACTAGCGTCTTGTCTGATTACGTACCTGAGTATTATGATAAAGTAGTGTTTTACGCCCGTTCAGAAATGTACTCAAAACTAACTACTCAAAATATTACAGCTTCAGAAAAACTTATTCTTGATAAAACTCGACTGGGAATTTCAACCATAGAATTTTCCAAGACATTTTTGAATAATTTCGTCAAACAAGCGAAGGGGCAGCGTATTAAAAAGGACATTCGACTAACTGAGTTTAGTAATAATTATTCGTACTTCGAGCACGAGAGGCAACTTATCAAGGAAAATTTGTTGGAATGTAATAATGTTGCCTTTGTGCTACCAAATTATATTTGCAATAAATATATTAAAATGCTTAAAGTGCAACTGCCTCTAACTAGTACCCTTGCTGCGCACTTAGGAAAGGAAACTTACTTCAAGTCTTACTTTACACTTGGAATATCTGGTTATATACCGCTTGTTTTGCATACCAGAATTTCAGCTGTTAAACATTCGGGAATTCTGGACCGCTGGTTAGCATTGTCAGATGGTCTAGAGGATTTTGGAAAGCAGGATACTCTTGTAATTGATGGAGCTAGATTGGATGGTAATATTGGGGTTATATTTACAGTATTATGCATTGGTTTAATGACTGCAGTTTTATGTTTTTCGGTCGAATTTCTGACACGTTGTGTTCTAAATAAAATAAGTGCATTGGGTTAAGTGTTAAGTAAGTAAGTTAAAGTCGTAACAATAGTAGTAGATATGCAACAAAGAATTAAACCAACGCTGAATCATAAAATCACTATGGCGTTCTGTCGACTGGGATTTTTTTAATGTTTCGTACCGACTCAATGTACATGTTGAATCTAATCGAAGAAGTACGAGATAATGTGGCGACGAGTTTGGAAAATGGGGCTTCATGTCATCTTGGAGAGGAAAGGGTAAATGGTGGTGCAATTCAATGGATGTTCTCACCACCGAATCATCACCAAATTAGTGGATACTTTCAGCGACTCGTTGAAACAGGTGCTTTTCTCAGATTTCAAAAGGAGCACGAAGAACTATCTCATTCGGTTCGTGTTCAAGAGAGAACCCGGTTTATTAGCAAAACTCAAATGAAAACTGGTAGATATGCGGAGAGAATGAGAAAGGAGTTAAATCAGCAGTTGAAGGGGAAACTGTGGAAAGTATTCTTCTTATTGGCAATTTGCATTGTAATTTGCTTCATTGGGTTAGTGCTGGAGTTGGCATATAGTTTTAAGAAAAAGACAAAAAAAATAATTTGGTACTGATTAACAACCTAATTGTCCCCTTTAAATTTATACTATGAAATATGTCTAAGTATGAATAAATTAAAATAATATGCATAACATATCCACTAATTAACGATATTAAATAGTCGTAGTATAAATACAAATTAACTTTATACTCAATAATATGTTACTAAAAACCACCTCAACGATTTAAAAATTTACTCATAACTTAATCTTTTTCAACACAAAATAATAAAAATCTCTTGACTTATCGAATCCAACAAAGCAATTTGTGGCATACTTAATGATCCCAGTAACTTTTTAATAAACAAAAAAAAGATTGTGCTGAATATTAGAATAACTGAATTTTAATTGGAAATATCATGTAAAGATTGAGTTTTTCGTGCAAAGTTACTCGGTGGCAGTTAAAAAGTCTGATTTATGTAAGCTAACGTCTATATTGATTTAAATAAGTTATATATGAAGCATAAAATTAATTTACGACAGATGAGTAATACGTCGGGAAAGGTATATATAGCTTAACAGATAATTGGGAATGTGTTTGTCAGACGAAAATCAATACTAGTAAATTATTTTATTGCGTGATAGCTTTTTAAGGAAATAGACTATTCTTGATTTTATCTTTGACCAGATATGGCAGCGGATTTAAATATGGAATGGGTCTATCCAATAAATCCTGCTTAAACCCGTATGCAATTGAGAGACCCTGAGATAAGTTTAAATGTGCTAAAATGGCTCAAATGAATTAGCACTGTGTATATGTAAATGTATTTAGGGTTCGGTATACCGAGACGACGGAATCGAGGTATAGGGTTATTGCTTTCTTGCCCTTTTCACACTTTTTTACATCATTTTAGTGCCTCATATAACCATTATTGAATACTTACTTTGTACTGACCAATTCTGGCCATGTAGTCATCTGTAAAAAGATGAATAGTTATTTTAGAGTAGCTTTTATGAATAATTCAAATTACCCACACCCGCGGGTTTATCCATATATTATTTCAACTCTACTGTTTGATAACCATAAATCTATAAATCGATTGTCAGTTGTTCTTCTATGTTATGTACATGTTGAGTTCTTACGGTTTTTCTTCTAACAGTCAAAGTATAGTCCTAAGCATTAAAACATTGTCCAAATAAAATTTCACTGTTTGTACCACTCAAGCTCTAACGCTTCATGTGACAACTGTGGTCGCCATAACTTGGACAGGACGAAAAAAGCAATGAATTTGCGGAAACACACAAATTTATTCGCATAGAATTTTTATTGGATTTCAATTCAAATTTAAAGAAACATATCTTGAAGTCCATACAGTTGAAAATAGCAGACGGTGCATCAGTTTAACTTTTTGACTGTTGCGTTTAGCCTGGGACCTATGCAGTTTGATATTCTTTAAAACATACTTAAATCACGATTCTCTTTAAATCAATTGGTCCAATTTTGGAAAACATGAGAATTTAGAACTATCGTTTATGTATCACTAGTTTTTCCTGTCCAAAAGGGAAACCAATACAATTTCAATACAAAGTACGTACTTGAGCAGTGCCAAGAGAAAAAAATCTCTTAAAGCTGGGAAGTATTGACTGGCAACCGTCGAACTGGAAATGTAAACTAGTGGTTGGTGTGCCCTATTTTAAGATATTTAAAAAATATATACTTTTAAGTACTAATGGGTAATGTACTCAGAAAAATTCTTTGGTCAGGCTATTTAATTTAAATAAATTCGCAATAACATTAGGCAATTTGTATATTCGCAAGACTAAACCAAAGGAACAAGAAGACAGAATATGGGTCAGTTGTATTGCACTTCATAAAAGCATTAGACACAGTAAATTATTTACACAAAAGATAGTATTAGATATATGCTAAATACTTCACTTTTTCAAATATTACACAAGTAGTATCGGAGTTACTACAGTAGTTAAAGCCGGAACTCTTTGTACAGGGTCCCTACAAATCATTTAAGCGGTTACCATTTTACCTGTCTGTTGCTACCCATGCCTACCCATGTTAAATTCGGACACAGGGCAAATCAACCCTTCTTGTTCTTAACTGGTTAAACATAAATTTTTAAATTTGGTACTGACAAACTTCTAAAGGTTCAGGCTTTCCAACAAATCAAAAATTAAAATTGTACGATGAATATTTTTTCAGTTATTTAACATTTTAACCGCTTAAATGATTTGTAGGGGCCCGGTATAACTATCAAATAGATATTTGTATCGAAAAAATCGATTTCGTTCTATAAGTCAAATTCAGGAAAAACCAATTAAACAAGCAAAAATTGTTTTCGTGTTTTCGGTATAAGTTTGTAACAATTTATATAACTACTTTTAAATAAGTTTTTTGTAACTCATTTCTGATCATGGAAAACTAAATTTAGTATCATAGGTACTTACCCTAAAATATACGCTTACTTACATTGACTATTGCGTTAACAGGCTTGCGATTTCTATACATCAACTCGACTTTTCTACGGGTAAATTATGCCCAAGTTTTTTTCTAACGGATAACGTAATACATATGTTTACTAAGTTTCAATTTCAGAAACAACACTATTTTTGTGCCTAGGAAGCAAAAAAAATTAACGATAGCTTGCTTTAAATTATATTCGCCAGAGTGTTTACCAGAAACCTGTTTAGTTTAAGTGTTATTTTTAGTGAGATAATTAAGAAAACATAAAATTCACGAGATAAATAAAAAGGTGTTTAATTATAAGTAAAATTTATTATGATTATATATTTCCCAGACGTGAACTGTTCTCAAATATTCTCAAGCAAACGAATCGGCAAATTTATGAAAGTTTTCTAGACGTAAATCAAACACATATTTCCCAAAATGAAAGGCCGAGTTGCAGCAACAATATTATATCTTTTCACTGTTTTAATTATTCTAGACAGCTGCCATGCAAAACTAGAAACTATTAACTTTGCACTTTACGAAATTTCCGCAGAACAACAATCAGAGTATTCTAGTCTACGAGATTTGCCTTTTCCACAATATCGCTCCAAATTAGTCCCCTTTCAGTTGCTGTTGAGATCGCTTGCTGCAAAACTTAACGTTTCGATTATTGTCACTAAAAATTGGTATGACAAACAATTTCTAAAGACGTTAACGTCAAAGATTGAAGACATCGACGAGCTTACTATTCTCGCTGGAATTTCGTCATTTTCGGAGGGTGTTTTCAGTCCAAACCAAATTTGGGAGCGATACAAAAGTTTCAAACACAAGCCAATATTTATCATTGCAACCCATATGGAGTGGAATTTCCTTTACTGTGACCTACCACGTTGGAAAAAAGAGCCAGTATGGTCCCTTAAAGTATTCACAAGTCTATTCGATACCAAAATATGGATATGCATTGCTATTACGTTTATGACCTTGGCTATTTTTATGGAACCTAAGCAGTTTGACAACAACTTGCTACTACTTTTGTCATCCATGCTTTCCGGCGGATTGTCTGGATCAGCCAAACAACATAAATTAATCTTTGTCATCTGGCTACTCCTAATTCGCGTACTGGTGGATATCTACAGCGGCGGCATTTCGAGTCGCCTGATTAGCCCTCCTGAAGAAGAAGCACTAAAAACATTTAGTGATTTAAACAGCAACAACTACTCTGCAGCTGTATCCGGTGACCATGCTACGCCTATGATTATGAACTACTTATCTTCAATCACATCAAATGAAACTGGAACTTGGATCAATAAAGGATTTCTTCACCTAAAAAAATCATACGCACGGCAATATGTAGCTACTGCTAGTGCGAATGATAAACTTAGATGGGCCCAATTTCTCGTGCAAAACTATAGCTCTAAGGTTTCCTTCATTGGTCGTTCGCCTATTCCAATGTCTATGCTAAACCTTATCGAAGCTGTGCGAGAAAAAGGGACTAACACGGGAAGTAAAAAAAATGTCTCTCAAGTTGGACGTCGAAAAATAGGTTTTCTAGGTTAACTTTTAACGTAGATCACGATTCTGAATTTATTTTTGTGTAAAACAAAGATTTTATGGCTCAATTTGTACCCATGTATGCTCCATTAAGCGCGCGCAGTAGCAAGCAAACAGCTGAGCTGACGCTCACTACTCTTTTTTCTCAGAACGAGCTTAGAAACAAGCAAGGAGTTGAGCGTGCGCTCGCTCTGAGAAAAAAAGGAGTAGTGAGCGTTAGCTCAGCTGTTTGCTTGTTACTGCGCGCGCTTAATGGAGCAAACATGGGTACAAATTGAGCCATAAATTCTTTGTTTTACACAAAAATAAATTCAGAATCGTGATCTACGTTAAAAGTTAACCTAGAAAACCTATTTTTCGACGTCCAACTTGAGAGACATTTTTTTTACTTCCCGTGTAAGTCTTTGCAAAATGGGGCTCTTTGTCATCTTGGAAAGGAGCTGCTAAATGGCGGTGCAAATTTCTGGACGTTGATGCCGCCAAATCATCAACGCATTGCAGGATACTTTCAACGACTTATAGAAACTGGTGTGTTCCATCGACTGGGAAAGGAGAGCGAAGGATTCCTTCATTCACTTCGCGTTCAGGATGAAAATAGGGTTGTTGGTAAAACAACCGTGAGAATGGGTAGACATGCAGAAAAAATGAGACAAACAATGAAGCAGCAAATTGAAAGCAAATTGTGGAAAGTGTTCTTTGTATGGGCAACTTGCATATTAGCATGTTTCATTGGGATGGTACTTGAGCTGACATACAGCATCAAGAAAAATACAAAAGTTGTTAATTTGGTAATGAAAGATAACACAACTGTCTCCTTAAAATTTAAAATTTGAACTAACGAGTAGCTATGGTAAGTTGAAGTTATACCATTTCCAATAGCTTTTTAAGGTACATATTAAAAAATGGATCGATGGTTGTAGCAATTTTGCGTTAAAACATTCTAAATATACTTAAGAGCAAACAAAATAAATCCAAATAACCAAGTATTAAATTAAAAGTGCAAATATAGCTATCTTCGTAGAATAAATATGTAAAATAATTCTTAAAGTATGTACACATAAATATATCCGAGATCACCAAAAAATATTAACGATAATGAATAGCGCTAGTCCAAAAAATTAAAATCAATTTTGAATTATCCGATTCATTTTGCATTTCATCAACATCGTTATGAAAGATTTTAATAAAACGCGTATAGTTTTCAACAAAATGAGTAGTTCGCAAATTTTTGATTTTTGCAACAAGCCACGTTGAGAAAAATTTGTCGTTAAGAGGCCTTGCAAATTCAACTTGAACGTGAAAAATGATTACGTATCAAAATTTTAGTTACGTCGATAGTTTAATTTTCGATAATTTTATGAAGTTTTAATGCAATTAATTTGTACTTGACTTGGTTTAAAAAATCATTTTGTAAAAAATTTAACTTGTATTTGCTTGCTACCTTGTATAGTATATATAATCTACAGTATGCATTCATACATACACACTGACTTTAATCAAAATAATGGTATATAAAATTGAGATGACAAATCTATGATATATGAAAGTGATATATGGTTTAATTGGTTAGCCTAATTCTTACAGTATTTCTAAGTATATATTTATGTCGTAGTAGATAAATATTATCGATAATTATAACAACAATCCATAATTAATCTTAATCGTGTATAATTTGCCAGTTTCGTAATCATTTGACCTAGAAGCATGAAATCTAAAACAAAATTTATGATATATTATATAACTTTGCATAAACTCCAATTCTTTTTTCTATACATACTTTTGATGAATTACTTGACTGTCATGATAAACCGTGAGAACATTTATTTGCACCTAGGCCATTTAATGAAACAAAGGGTACAGAAACTCCATACGAGGAACAGTTTCCAGTCAAATTAGTCGCACAATATTGGAAAACAAACGATATGTTAAACGATATAAAAACATCGATGTATATTTATTACTAAATAATATCAACGACGAGCAGTTAGTTGTTGCTGAAAGATGCGATAAGCCAATAGGGATATGGTTACATATATACCCGTATAGGTCGGTTGGTTACGCAAAACTGCTCATATATATCGGATTATTATATATGCTATGATGGAATTCGGACAAATTTGGTCAAAAATAAAGGAACGGCAAATATTTTGTGGGAAAAACTGAAATTAGTTTAATTGTAAATGAAAACCGACATAATTTCATCTTGTTAGCCTGTGGCAAAAGTCACTCCTCAGGTTCGGAATTCAAGCATCATTACGTTGTATTTGGTAGCTAACATCAATATTGGATAATATTCACACAATATTCAGGTGTGGTCTAATTGGCTGTAATGATTATTTTTTTTGACTTTCAACTAATATTAGAAACTTGTCAGTTGTTTTCTTTAAGTAATGCACTGTGTACCTAGCTAGTAATTCACCCAACGCATAAATTATATTTGTACCCTTTGGCTATTTCTAAGTCGCATTTTGATAGACATTTGCCGTGCGGCATTTACAGATTGATTTTTTGTGCTAAGTTACTCAATGGCAGCTTTTATGTAAACTGGCTTATCTATTTATTCAAATAAGTTTTATGTAAAACAAAATTAATTGACGGCTGATGATAAACCAGGAAAGGTATATATAGCTTAACAGATGATTGGAAGTGTGTTTGTCAGACAAAAATCAATACTTCTAAGTTCTGCTATTGCGTGATAGCTTTTTAAGGAAGTAGACTTTTTGGATTACATCTACGACCAGATATGGCAATGGGTTTAAATATTGACTGGGTTTACCCAGTAAAACCCGTCTGCAATTGAGAGCTACGGAGATAAGTTTAAATGCACTCAACTTAATTCGCATTGGGTGTATTTGAATGTGTTTAGAGACAGAATCGAGGTATAGGATTATTGGTTTCTTGCCATTTTCAAACTTCCTATGAGAACGGGGATTCTATATGGATGCCATGATAACTGTGTTAAACCACCGTAGTGACTCATATAGCCATCATTGAATACTTACTCCGTAATGACCATGGTTGGTATACATCCAGCCGAATAGGCTTGGCAACGATAGTCCTACCACAGCTATATCCAATGGACCAACCATGTTAGTCACCCAATTAACTGCTTTAGATCTTTAGAGATTAACTTAAGAGATCTTTGAAGATGTTGTCAAGGTGCTCAATACTACTGGCTATACGTATGTATGCCGTAGAGTAATACTTTTTAAAGATGACTAGCTATTTTAAATTAGCTTTTATGAATAATATAATTCCCCCATATCCGCGGGTTTACCCATATATTATTTCAACTCTACTGTTTGATAACCATGAATCTATAAATCGATTGGCTTTCAAATTTGCGTTGTCAGTTGTTCTTCTATGCCATGTCTGTGTAAAGAGTCCTCACGGTTTTTTCCTAACTGTCAAAGCAAAATTCAAGACTTAAAAAAATGTTCGAAAAAGAAGTTTCGGAATTGAGAAAATATTTTTTTGGACAGAATATTTCTTGAAAGGATTTAAATTCAAATTAAAAAAAATCATATCTGTGTCTCTTTTACTGCTGCTATTTGTGTGAGAGCTATGGAGTTTGATATTCTTTAAACCCCACTTAATTCACGATTCTTTTCAAATTAATTGGTCCAATTTTGGAAAACATGCCAATTAAGAACTATTTAGTTTTTACTGTTTTAAAGCATCACTAGTTTTTTCGGTCTAAAAGGGAGCACAATACAATTTCTACTATTTTGTTAAAACTTCTCTTTTTAATTCGTCTAACTAACTGTCGTCTAGACATAATATTAATATTCACCTCTACGAGACGTACCTCTAATGCAATATTGTTTTCGGAAGTTACCACAACTTTTGTCAGTTCGTAATCTATGACTTTAATCACGAACGAGTTTTTCAATTTAATTTAATGAAGTGTTTAAGAAAAGTGTTAACACGTACTTGAGCAATACCGGAAGGAAGACCTATTCTTCTTAAAGCCCTGTTTAAAATTTAAAACTGTAAAAGATCGCACTGACATTTGTCGTAACTGGAAAATTTCAAACTGAGAAGGATCATATGGCAACCATCAAACTGTTAAATGGAAACTAGTAAGTGTCGTGCCACATTTTTAAGATAAAATTAAGATATTTATCAGTTTTGAGTACTAAAACGTAATGTTTTGAGAAAAATTCCTTCATATGGCTGCTTAATTTAATTAAGTTCATAGCAATTAGTAAAGAATTTATAATTTTTAATAGAAAATAGATTTCTAATATATAAATTACGGCTGCCCTAAAGCATTACGGTATTTAAGCTAAACTGTTGTAAATCCAATCCAGAAAACTCGATTAATCACAGGGTACCTTGCAGCACAAGGTTTCCAATCTTTAAATTTTGTGAAATACATTGACATACATGCATAGAGACATGTCCAATCAGCATTTATTTCTATTTGTATGTCTATTGAACATATCGAGAAATTAAATTTTAGCCCGTCTTTTAATCAAACTTAAGAAAACATATTCCCCAGCCATCGTATGAACGATTTTGGTTTAAAAATTATAGAAAAGAATGCATTTGGTTTTAAATTCATGCACATCTCTTGAAAACTACAATACTATTTCTGGTATTATATCTGGTGTTTTGATCCTGTTTGATATATAGTTCAACTTTTTTGTAGCTTTAGCCAAACAAGTAACCTGCTAAATCGAATACATAATTTGCATTATCGCTAATGAGATTTTATTTCTGTGCTATATTCCAATTCTAATAACTGCTCTTATATCTTTCGGCTGCTTTGTCTAGTCAAAGTTTATATTAAGCGTTATATAAACTTCATTTTGAAGGCGCGAAATTTCGCCAAAGCGACATTTGACCAACCAAATATTTATTTTCACTTAACCAAATATTTTTTACATGGATTGCCCAAATCCTTATTTTATGAATACGTCAAGTTACAAAAACAAATCCTGTTTGGGCAGGCAACGCAAATAAAAATCGCAAGGTTAAATTTGAAATCGTGTCCTGCAGTCCTGTTTTGACCAAGTGTCGTATCCTGGAAGTTTTGGTCTTAGCAATGTATGTATGTATGTAACTTGGGGCAGATGTCTCAGACTATGAAAGCCTGAGACACCATTGAGGAATCTGCTTATTGCGATTACTTCAAGAACCCCGTTCTACATATTGGAAGGCAGAGACAACTGGAATGAATGTTGGTCTTAGCTAACTGTCGTAACCTAAATATTTCAATTTGGTGCACCGTCGTTTCGACGAAGTGTCGGACATTCTGTACTAGTACCTTACCTTTGTAAAAACATAAAGTAATTAATCATATTCTATTAAGTATTTAAGGAACGAACTAGTTTTATAAGTAGACATTTTCCCACTAAACCTGTCGAATATAATGTATAGGCTTCTTAATAGACAGCTAATAGCCAGTGTATAAAAGGTGGGCACACCGTACATGCATTGTCAATGCACCTAGTATACTCACATCAAAAATTTTAAAAAAAGAGAATAAGTTTCTTGAGACAGTTGTTTAGAAAAACGCTAAATTATAAATCAAAAGTATTCATCCACTAAATACAATGAGCAAAATATTCGTAAACATTATTTTGTTCATTTTACCAGTTATACCGTATTCTTTTTCAAAGAATTCCAAAATAAAATCTATTACCTTTATCGATGAAGAGGTTCCTTACGAGCTTACCTTCACATACAATAAGCTCACAGATTATGTTCCTCTAGAACAACGACATCTTGGTCTACCCCTTTATCTGCTCGTAAAAATTCTAGCTAAAAAAGTGAACGTAACCAAGATAAAAACCACAACAGTTTTGGACCCAGAACAAGTACTAAAGTTGTACAATAAAGTCTCTGGCAATGATGCCAACTCAGGCGAACTTACCATTCTTATCAGTGGCGCATTCTGGTTCCCTGGTCTCACTGCAGTTGACCAATGGGAACGGTTTGAACAGGACAAACCTATTTTTGTCATGTTTCGCCGAGTTCTCTACAATTTTATTTATTGTGATTTGCCTCGTTGAAAAACTGAACCAGTTTGGTCGATGAACGTGTTCACCAAAGTACTTGACGGTCCAATATGGTTACTCCTCGTATTAAGTACCATCTGTATAACACTTGTACTTGGAACAAAGCATATTGCTAATAATATTATTCTTGTACTAACCTCATTGCTATGCTGGGGACTAAGTGGAAAACTTTACCAAAAGTGTATTTCATTTATAGTCTGGTTGCTCCTTATTCGCATATTAGTAGATGGTTACAATGGTGTAGTATCTAGTCTTCTTGTTAGTCCACCTGAAGAAAAGACATACGAAAGCATTCAAGAAATTGGTGCAGCCAACTATTTTTTTGCCAACCCTGATCACTTTGTAACAGCTTATATAAAAGAGTTTTTCAATGTTGTAACTTCAAACAAAACCGGAAGTTGGGTTAATCCGGATTTTGTTGCTGCGAAAAAAATGTCTCGCAGAACTGTGGACACTCCAGATATGCCTGCAGACTATAGTCAGCTTGCCGAATTTCTGGTGAAAAGTTATAGGCGTAAAATTGCTTATCTTCATGCATGGGAAACTACTATGCTTGTTAAAGGTCTTATTGAGATTGAAAGGGATTCTGATAGCTCGAGTCTACAAAACGATGCTTTATGCAATGTTGGAAAGAGGCCTTTTAATGGAGGACCCTTTTTCTGGGCGTTTTTTCCACCAAATAATCAACTCATTGCAGAATATTTTCAACAGCTGGCCGAGTCAGGAATTAGTGATCGGATGTTAAAGGAACACATTGAGTTGTTAGTTTCGGCAAGGGCGCAAGATAGGAGTAGAGTATTTTCCAAAGGGGGGACCAGTAGGGATTCCCAAAAGAAAGCTGTTGAGCAGTTTAGGGAAAAAATTGCAAAGATATTTATCTTATGGGCAATTTGTATTTTAATATGCATCATTGGGTTAGTATTGGAATGTGTATACTGGCTGAAGAAAAGGACAAATGTTCTTAATTTGGTACTGATTAACAACCAAGTTATACCCTTAAAATTTAAAGTGTGAACACCCAAATGTCTAAATATAAATATATTAAGTTAATATACATAAATATATCCACTAATTACGGATACTAAGTAGTGGTAGTCTAAACACAAATATAATCCACATTAAAAATTTACAGGTTTTACTCATATTAAAAATTTTAACACCAAAATGTCAATCTTGTCAGATACTTTTCGATTGCACTTTTACGTCGATCACATATTGTGCAAAGAACTTGCACGTTTTAACAATACACGTTTTAACACGTTTTAATGGTGCAATTTTAAGGTAAAAATAAATGCAAAAATCATATAATCAAATTTCGCACAAAAATGCGAGAATATCCGTAAAATGGCGGTTGTAAGCATCAAATTCTCCAACAAAATTAATTGGCAAATGGTAAAAACCGATCACATTGAGATGATAATGATGGTTATGATGCACTCTCCTTTAACGTTGTAAGGTTGTGTAGACGATATGAATATTATGTGTAGTTGATTGATTGTTTCCATTACATATATGCAAGTATTTAATAAAATAGATTTATAAGTACACTTTTGGCTTGTAGCAAAATTATTATATACAATTAATGAGATGAAAAATTTATGACATGTGTATAATAGTTTAAATTTTAAAATTACAACTAACTGTTACAAAAATATATGCATCATAATAAATAAAAATCAACCATTCTTCAAACTAATTTTTTCGTCGTGGAACAATTTGTGAAACTCAACACTGGCCTTAATTCTTCACATCATTATTGATTAATTAATTTGTTAAATGGTGTGGTTTAACTTGTCGGTCTTATTTGTGTTCTAACCATTATACTTTTGTAATGATTCTTTTCAAGTTTATTTTGATATACACACAAAATAATATGCGGTTATGTTGGTTTACATTCCAAACCGATTTTTAGATGGCTTTAAATTAAGCGCACTCATCAAAACAGCAAATCGGTCATGTTTGCTATCCTTGTGATATAATATGTCGATTGACTAGTTTTGTGGAACAACTTTTTTGTGTATATTGCAGATATTATATTAATGAACAAATACATTTAATTGAATTAAAAAAAAAACTTAATTAATCTTTAAAATAAATATATAAATCAACATGTTTAAACCTCATGGTTTCACGCTTTAAAAGCTCTTAGACATTAAGATGTACACGTTTGTACTCAATTATTAATTGAAAATATAAATGTGACGGAAGAATGGTTTTACAATATTAAACTACGTATAATCCTTAAATTTGGAATATGGACACGTATGGTAAAAACGAAGTATCATTAACATTATATGTTATAAATGTTCCTAGGAAAATCTTTTACGGTATTTCAAGAACTGAATTAATTTTAAATTCAAACGCTCGTAGCACACGAATAACCTTATAAAAATGAAACAAATCAATCGTAAAACTTTCGCGAGTAGGATTATTTGTTGTCTACTTTTCAAATTTGATACGCAATACTCAACAACCAGGAAAGTGCTTTAGCTTTAATTTGGGTATGAACTATTCAAAGTATTCTATTTTGCAAATGCTTCCCCACTTATTTAATTACCCAAGCATACAGGTTTTTTTGAATTTTGTAGGATATTGAAGTTAGTATTCCAAGTTGGTAAACCAATTAAGACAATAATTGGAAAGCAAACATTGCGGATGGTTGAACTGTCATGATTATGATTTCAAAAGAGTTTCAAATTTTAAACTTTCATAGAGATTTTTCAATGTTCCATTAAACTTATATGGCTTGTATTGCAAAGAGTACCTTTTATAAACAGTCATGCCAAAAATTAGACATTGCTTATCTTTTGTATTATTTGTATAAGTTTAAACGACGTTGTGTTAAGTGAATCAATATTCCGTCCAAAATAAACTAAAGTTTGTAGCATTTAGTTTTTAGTTGCCTTATTGCAACCTTGTGTAAAAAGTAAGAAAATGTTAATTCAAAAGCTCCTCTGCTCCGGAACATTATTTACTACATTTTTATGTAAAACTATAGTGTTTTCTACTTGTATATCTACTGAAAAACCTAGTGAGTATAATCTTGAACTGTTTTTATGGTTTTTGAAGCGTTTTACACGTTCCACCATTCACTTTATTCGAAATGACGTTGCTTTGCAAGCCCCTTATCACAACATGGATAACCCATGCAATAGTTATTGTTTATACCTTCAAACTACAAAATCACTGTCTGCCCGCGTTCACCATAACAAGAAACCCATATTATCAATTCATTTTGTCCACGAAAATGTTTCGCTACTATTTCAGGCAAGATTTCCTTCAAAGTATAGATTTATTTGCAACACTGAGTTTATTCTCCCTCTTTTAAGCAGTAGTTCAACAGTTAACAAGTTCAGATTACAATTCGAATATAAAAACAAACTTGAGACAAAAGAATACAAACGTTATCAACCTGACTTTATTTTCATTCCAATTAAAATGCAAGTCAATGATCTTGAAAACGTATTTCTAAAATTAACTGATTTTACTCGTGCAACTATGTTTGTCTTGTATTTTCCTAAAGCTAAAGTTTATACTGTCGACATATCCAATTCGGAAGTATATAAGGAAGAGTACATAGTCAATACAATTCACAAACCTTAAATTTTATACACAATTTTAGCTCCAAATGTACAAATAAAACGGGAATCCTTTAAATCAATTTTGCAATTTAATTCCATAATTAAAAAAACACAAAAGTTCGAAACATTATATTGCAAGAAATTGTCCACTCAACAAGAAGCACACTCTAATTTTTAAATTGAGCGCCGCAGATGTTAACTTTAAACATTGCGTTAAAGGTCTGATTAGGGGTTGGCTTAACTGTACATCAGGAATCTGTGACCACACTTTAATACATGACCTTGAAACAAATGACCAGTCAATCATAACTGAAGACTTTTTTTGTTATTATGCTGTCGAAATTTACAGAGTAAGCTATTCATTTTTTACACACCAAATATGGAACGAAACATGTTTGCCTTACTTTCGCCTTTTGCACTGATTGGATGGCTTATAATCGTACTAAGCTGGTATTTTGTGGGCTTAGCATTATGGCTAAGAAATCTTCAAAATAATCGGGGTTTTTTTCTATTCACTGTTGTACTTGAACAAAATATAGATGGACAGAGATGTGTTAACAGAGCTAATATATATTTAATTTGCCTGTGGTTATATGTCAGTCATGTTTTAAGAAACGCGTATTCGTCCAACTTGTACTCTTACATGACTTTAGATCTTGAATCTTTTGATATCCCAACTTCATTTGATGACATTGTAAATTGTGGTTCAGTAATGATGCTGACTCATAATAAAGCCTTCAATTTATTTATTCAATATATAATAGGATTAAACACTGTTGCTGCCTAAGGTCCATCAAAATTGTATAATTTGTCAGAACTTGCAATACGAAAAAGTTGGATAATGCAATTTGATCACAAAAATTTACTAATGAAAATCATGCAAGGGAGATAACGTGTGATTTTAATGATTTAGATAGACCGTATTCAAAAGTTTGTAAAGGGCTTGTGAGGTATGCTTATTTGACTGCAACTGGTCCGATAGATATGGAAAGTAAGCATCCATTTTCAACAGGAAAGCTTTTGTTTTCAATGGGGAGAGTTTATCGTCAAATAGTTGACTACAATGTTAACGATCTGTTTCAAATACAAAAGATCTTTTTTCTTCAAAGTCCGATCATGTATTCAGGCAAGAATTTGATAAATGTTTGGCTCTTGTGTCCGAATCGGGCATTGAAAACTTACAAAAAAGATTAATAACTGAAATCAAAATCAGATACTTCGTTTCAAGATTCAGTCCAGATAATGGAAATGTTGGGAAGATATAATTTGCTTATTATGCATTAGGCCATTTATCTTTTAGACAACACTGGGATGATGCTTGAATATTAAGCTTTATTTAAAAAAAATTTTAATATAAATATAAGAAATATAGAATTAAAAGTTGCTTAACTATTAAAATAGAGTTTCGTTTCCGAGTCGCAAATTATACGTCCCAAGATCTTGGTTTGCTAGACAGACAAGTACGATTAAATTTTATAAAGGTTTCCGAAATTTTTATTTAGTAAGCTGTTATGACAAGTGGGCGTGTTATCAAAAGTTGTTGGATATGATTTTCATCAATATAGTAAAATTACTCGAATTTTTCCTCAAGTAGTTTTTCAATAGAGTAAGTCTAAAATTTACTTATTGTTCATAATATTTTTTGCTTGCGAATACACCCATAATATACGAAACGTTTGATAAACACTTACTCTATATTATAAGAATGTATTAGTTTTGGTGTTGATTTCAAGTGGAAACTAAACAAATTATTTGTTCAAAATACGCTCTAATTATTTCTGATTCCAATTTTAATGTATTAAGCGTTTTTAAGTTGTTGAATATTCTTAAGCAACGCAATGATGTAGGAGAAAGGTTATATTTGGTTGAAACTCTACGAATGTAGAAGCATTCCACTTTGTAAATTATTATATCCTTAGAACGTACGATTAAAACAAATGTTTCGAAGCGTTGAGCAATTTAGGCAAATATTTTAAAGGAAATTCATCCACATTTCAATACACCGGCAGTTTCAAAAGGTTTGAAACCGGAAAAAAGACATTGACATTCTTTAAGTACAATCTTATTTCGATGACTAAAATAAATTATCTAATACCTCACTCTCCCACTAAAATGACTGAAAATGTATAGTCAGTCCCATTTTTTTACTTTTGAAAATTCTGACGTAAACTAGCGTGGAAAAGTAGTCATTTTATTAGCTAGAAAACGTTTTTCCCTTTTTTTAAACCGTTGTGATTTTATCCATAACATCCATTGTTTGGATTGCATAATAACCACTCATTTTATTTATTACTCAAAATTACAAAAAACCGTAAAAAAATCTATTAGTCCGGAAAAGGGTAACAGGGCCTGCGAAAGTTATATCCACAATCATAATCGGCCTTTCAGCCAGCATTTTTGAACGAAACGGTTACGTTCAATTCATTAAAAAAATTATTTTCAAAACTGAAGTACATTGTAACATTTTGAAGCTATTTATACCTTTTCTTCGATATGAAATATTACATAAATTCTAAGAATTTTCTTACAATTACAATGGGTATTTGTACAATGGTTGTAAACATGTCATACATACACCTGTTGCGATATGCTCTGATGCTGATTGAAGTTATTTGATCTAGTGAGTCCTAATTTCAAAACTTGAATAAGTTGCACAATCAGAGTTGCCATTATCGGTTACATGTCATTTGCCAGTTTCCATTCGCCAGCGCGACGTTTGCCAGTCGACATTTCCCAGTTTGTCATTTCCCAGTTGCGACAAATGCCAGTGCGACATTTGCCAATTCTCCGTGTTAAATGGCCATACTAAATCCATGTTAAATGTCCATGTTAAATGTCCATGCTAAATCCATGTTAAATGACCATGCTAAATCCATGTTGAATGCCCATGCTAAATCCGAATGCTAAATCCATGTTAAATGTCCATGCTAAATCCCAATGCCAACATGGATTTAGCATTAGGATTTAGCATGGGCATTTAACATGGATTTAGCAATGGGATTTAACATGGACATTCAACGAGGATTTAGCATGGACATTTAACATGGATTTAGCATGGACATTCAACGAGGATTTAGCATGGACATTTAACATGGATTTAGCATTGGGATTTAGCAGGGACATTCAACATGGATTTAGCATTGGGATTTAGTATGGTCATTTAACATGGATTTAGCATTGGGATTTAGCATGGCCATTTAACATGGAGAACTGGCAAATGTCGCGCTAGCATTTGTCGCAACTGGGAAATGACAAACTGGGAACTGTCGCCTGGCAAACGTCGCGCCGGCAAATGAAAACTGGCAAGTGTCGTGCTACGGCCATTATCACTGAAATGTTTGTATTTAACAGTTTTTCTCCGACGAAATAGTTGCCACTAAAATGCCATACATATGTATATGTAAATAGGTTCTATCAAACACTATCAACACTTTGCTAACGTATACAATTATTAAATAAAGGTATCTTTTAGCATATAATATCTCTTGCTCTAAATACTAATATGTCTCTCGTGTAAAAATGCTTAGATGATAATGGAAGTTTGTTCTAGTCATGACACGCGTCATCATGATCGATTAATATTACAAATCAAGTTGATTAAGCGGTTCAACATTAAAACCACGGCTTTGTAATTTAGTATGCGATTGATCGCTGTCGACGTTGGTTGTATAACTGGTATAGTAGAAGTATAAATCATATAGTTTAAATACATAGACGCTTGTCTAACACAACCAAGTATTTATAGGAATAATACTACTATCCTACCTGCAAGTTCATAAATTCCTATATACGTTACCTTATGCTTAAGTTAGTTTTATCATAAACATCTGATAACTTAAAGCAATATAAGTTTACTTATATGTACTTTTTTACTTATGTACTTGTTCTCGCTATAAAAGCCAGAGAGTTAACCATGTAAAAAATTGATTAAAATTGAGCGGAAATACGATCTAGTTATTAGATTCTTCTTCACGATCGATCCATCATGTTAACTATCGTAAGTTTACGGTGAAGTTCAGAACTGTTCACATAAATTCTTCATACTAGCTAAGTAAAGTGGCGAATAAATTTCTAAATTTCAAATGTTGTATTATCCATTGCTTTAGATTTGTGAACAATAATAAATAACAACACAGAGCGAAATCGCCAAACTTGGGTATATATTTGGAAACTCGGGAACTAACATTAGGAATAAAATGGTGGCATTTAAACTAATACTTGTATTGTATGTCATAGTGCAGCTTATGACATTTAAAAAAGGTGTTGCACTACCTGACAATGATAGCTTCCAGTACATGTATAGATTTATTACGGTCGATGATGCAAAATCGAACGGATTTTCTAGTGAACTTGATGATCTGCGAAGAAACAAATTGGAAATGATTACCAAACTGCAAGAAAATTATATTCGGGGAAAGCCAGAAGAGGGGATTTCACTAAAATTACAAAACTTATACGAAATGCTGGAAGGTCTACAAACAAACAAGTGTCTGCTTGTAATTGACAACTGGCAAGGTTTGGATATCCAACAAACGGCAGCAATCCCTTCTATACTTCGAAAACTTGAAATAGCACTTATCCACCGAAAGTTAAGAAGAAATAGTGAAGAATTAGAGTATTTGGATGTATTGCTGATGCCAACAAAACTGTCGTTTTTGGCCAGCAACTTCTCTGAATATTCTTTAATAGATGATAAGTACCACAACTGCCCAATATCAAGCTCCCACTATCCGTTGACAGTTAACGAGATAAACGAAGCATTTTGTGTTGACGTAATTCATCAAAAGTTTCTCTTCAAGTCTAAACCGTGGCAGTGTGAAATTCAAGTGAGTCTGCTAATGCCACAACATTTTGTTAAAAATCACAATTTTCCAGGATTCTTTCGATACAATTATAACGATAATAATAATTTCCAGTTCATGCTTAGCACACGACCAAAGGTTCATTTGTTTTTGGATTTGAAAACCGCACCAGATCTAGATTCACTTGATTTGCTCTACTGGCTTACAAACTTTAAAACTCATAATAATGATGCGTGGACTAATACATTTAAGATACAATATTCCTCCCAAAACCATGTTAACTTTATTGGCCAAATTGGCTGCTTGGCAAACAAAAGTAGACATATGTTTGAACCTACTTGTAAAATTTTAGCTGTGAGTTACTTCAATCTTTGCGTTGATTGTCCTAACTATACGGTTTCAACATTATTGGATCAAAATTTCCTGTCATTTGAATATATTGCCAAAGTAGAAACAAATCGAGCTAACAGCCTATGGTATGGTTCACTCTATTGCCATCACTATGAAGACTATTTTACACTGTGTGGACAAATAAACTTTTTTGCGGACAATGAACCTAACGCAAAAATAATGCCATTAAAAAATTTGCATAAAATGAAAACTAAATATTCGGATAATATTCAAGTTCTAGGATTTGCTTTCGCTTCAGTGCTAAAACATTTGCTAGGAAATGTCACACGTGTGCCAAGGAAACTTAACGTTCGCGGCCAGAAACCGATATGGATGATGCTGGAGAGAAATATGGTTGCAGATTACTCTTTTGTCGACCAACGAAATGTAGCTTTATATTTTGAAAATAAGTTTGGATCGCTCCGTTTCGTTAGCTGTGGGTCCAGAGGGTTTGAAGACTTGCAAATTGCGCAATTTGTGTCAGTTTTTGATGCAAATGTTTGGAAATGTATGCTTGTTTTTGCAGTATTACTTATAATTGTAATGAATCTGATACGAGGAAGTATATGTCCACTGAATTCGTTGGACAAAATGACGTGCTTAGTTAAGGTGATTCTAGAGCAAGGGGATTCATTTCCAGAAAGATTTATCCAGTCAGACCCATTCCGGTTTGTGATTTGTGGAACATTTGTTGGTGGACTTGTGTTAAGTAACGCCTTCAAAAGTACTAACGTTTACAATATTGTTTTGCCGAAACAGCCTTTAAAGTTTGGCACAGTGAACGAACTATTACAGCACGGTTTCACAGTGTACAGTAGACTAGTTCAAAGGTATTATATTCTTGACGACGTTGAGGATATACCAGAGACTACAGGAGCAGTAATTGATAGTACGTATGAAAGTAAACCGATTGTATACAGGTATCAAGCCCTCAACGTTATGACTAAGGATGAAGTAGCTATCTGCGTTGGTAGTACTGAGATTGATCATTATTATTATATGGTTAGTGAGACGCCTGAAGAATTATTGAGAAAATACAATTCAACGTTATATTTTTCGAGTGACATCAGGCCGCATCTCGGAATATACGATATTATTATAATGCCGTTAAACGTGTTGAGGCCACTAGTCCAAATCGGTTTATTAGAAATGAAAAAAGTTAGGTCTATACTTGAAGCGGTTGACTTTAGGAAAGGTCAGGAAAACTTCATTGCAGACGACTTGAGAAAATGCAACAAAACTGCTTGGATTTTGCCTGATTATCAAGCACAACAGTTGACTCGAATGCTTTACCAATTCGGGAAGCACTCTGATGTTGATATCAATGCTTACTTTGAACAAACCACAACTATTTATTTTACAGGAGCATTACCTTCAAATTTAATTCGACGAGTGTTCTCAATATCTAGCTCGGGATTGCTGGAATGGTGGTCCAATTTAATAAACAGAACAGATCTTGTGAGGCGTAAAGAACGTGAACCTCCAGTAAAACCGACCATGTCTGGAAATATTCAAATTATATTCATAATGCTAGCATTAGGATTGTCAGTTGCACTGAGTTGCTTTATTTTTGAGTCACATAGATACATATTCGGTGCAATTTGCTTTTGTGTCCTTTCATCGATGCAGATGGTAGGAAAATTGAAAAGGATTTTGGATAACAGAATACGAAAAACTAAAGTGGAAACGTCTAATTAAAATTACAAGTTTTTGGTTTTTAGCCGATAAACTTTTAGAAATTCTTAATTGGAAGTTAAATAAAAATTGTTATGTATATCCAAGCCATGTGAAGGATAAAAAAATTGCATTGGTTTTTCCAGTGAGTTTGTATATTATGGATCCAATTGGAATATTCACTTTGTTTATTTATGAAGTGGGCGGGCATCGTGGAGGAGTTGGTTAGCGCACTTCACTAGAACCAATGAAGTCCTGGATTCGATTCCTGCAGGCGGCACGGGTTTTTTCTCAACAACATCAGAGCTTTTTCCCTGTGTCTCTACTGGAGCACCGTCGCGGATTACGATCCATAGTTAACATTAATTAATTCAGCTAATTATAACTAATATTAGGTGAAGGGTTGTTGAACCCGAAAGCTGGCAGCCGATCGGCTGGCGCTATCAAAAAGCCTAGTGGCAATCTGAGTAAGGCAATTTAATAGGAAATTTGACGATGACGAGTACTTAAACTGCACTATATGTAATGTTACCACTCAAAATGTTGAAATAAAACCAAGTATTATTATTTATAAACATTTTAGTGCATTTAGTCAAACAGTCAAGTAACTGCTCCTAAATTCCGAACATGTAATGATTCAATGCTGAGACCTGTTTCCAGGAGAATTACCTAAACATATCCGAATATTTAGTATTTGTTTCAAAAACTTAGCTATTATAATTGATATTAATATGTGTTTCAGTAGACAGCGTATTTTACTATTGCTTATCGTAAGTAGTAAGATATGTTTGTTATGAAAATTGATGAAATAACAAAATCAATCATTAGAAATAAACTTCCACTGATAAAACAAAAGTATGAAAATAAACTTCTGGAAGAAGCACGAAATGTGGTTAAATTTGACGAAAATGTGATTAACACAGCAAATTAAAACAAACAGTTTCAAGGATAGCGGTAAAATTTGCGTAGGACTACGGAATTAAAGTACTGTGTTAAAATTAATTCAGCAGTAAATTCATCAGTCCTCTTTCTCTTTAAATTTCACATAAATATATTTATTTAATGATTAGTCAGTACATTTTGTAAGTTCGCATTAAAATCTTTACCACAATATACGTTGCAATCAATGATTATAAAACGAGGAAATACTGTAAACACAAAAACTTATTAGTAATACGTATTGGAACTATCCACAGAAAAATTATTTTTAATGCCCTACTTAACATATAAATTAACAAAGTGAAAACTTATTTAGAACACAAGTTAAAATACTTTAAAACCGTCAGCTAAATGGGCAAGACTTTCTAGTTTTGTATACACTTAAAGCTTCTTCCGCTACACGTACATAATTGGTATGTCATTTAAACCTTTGTGGACCTAAAGCCTCACATTCATGTTCGAACAAAAAAATGATTTTGGTGCCTAGTCTAAAATGTTTAATTTGAATAAATAAGTTTGTACCGGTTTTATCAACCGTTGGGAAACTATACATATTGTAATTGTGTCATAATTTTTACAACTGATTTCTTACTGATTTGAGCTTGAATTTAATGCTGGAATTGTATTTTTAGGCTTCTCATGCTTTACTTAATATACGGACATCTACTTAATATGATTTTGAAAGAACGTCCAGAATTAATTGAGAATGATCTTCTGCTTTCCCGTACTTTTACCTTTATTAGCATTGTCTCGGAAATTTACCAATGTTTTGAAAGCTAAAATAATTAGTTTGGCTCAAAAATAAAAAATCACTACATCTACTCGAACAACAATCGAAGCATTTTGGTATTTAAGTATCAAAGAGGCTTGTCCTTCCCAGAAAATCGTTGGAACATAGTCCCTATCCAATTATTCTTAAAACACTCGCCACAAAACTCAACATCTCAAATATGTTTACTAAAAATTAGTATGATATGCAACTTGTAACGAGCTTACTTTCAAATCTATCGAAGATTTTGAAGAAAGTAGTCAAGTTACTATTCTCACAACAGTAACGTTCACTGCACCATATCAGTCCAGTTCAAAATATATGGGGAAACTATATATTATATTTAAATAGCAGGCCAATATTCTTCAGTATATCAAACATATGTTGGAATTTCGTCTAATTTCTGCCACGTTGGAAACAAGAGCCTTTATAGCCGCTTAAAGTGTTCTTAAGTGTATGTATATGGCAATGCATCATGAATCGATATCGTTACGACTACACTTGTTCTCTTATAAATTAGGAAGCTAAGAACTTTGACAAACGTTGGTTTCTACTCTTATCATCCATATTAAATGATGGGCCAAAATGGAACATAAACAGTCATAACAGTCTTATATGTCGATATAATGGTTTACAAAACGTATTAAATCAATAAAATATCAGAAAGCTCGACGTCGTGCGTCCAATTTAGTATGATACTAGTTACACCTTGCAATTTGTCAACATGAGTTTCAAAAATGTTTTAGAACATGTTGCTCCAAAAATTTTGAAACTAAGGTACCAATTGATACATATAATTGTAGTCACGTGTCTCTTATCTCTTGGTACAATATACGAACCTTGTTGGATATATATTACCATTCTACTCTTAAGCTAAATTTACTTCGTCCAAAAACTTTTCAACCAGAAATAAAAATATATAAACTATCTAAGTCATGAAGTATATTTAAACCAATAGTCAAAACATTCCAGTTTCAGAGGTGTGTCCTTACCGTATAATCTCACTCGAAACTTCATGTTCTGTTCGAACCTAAACTAGTAGACTCAAATTACAAAATCGATATTTATCCACGAAAGTTTTTTATCGAGTAGTTTTAAGTTGTTGGTTTGCTTGTGCATTGTCATATTCGATTTTCTATATATTTACTTTACTGGTTGTGCACTAACATTGATTCAAGTTTTTTTACGAATAAAATTGCCCACAAAAAATGCCCATATTTCTTTCCAAAAATGGAAACCATGATAAACACAAAGTTTCTAATGTTATTTTTTCTAAAAACTTGTCATCCTAAAATAACTGCCATAAATTTGATAAGCTTTGAAATATCGTTACACCAAATATCAAGCTACTCAAGTCTGCGAAACTTGCCCTTTCCAAAATATCGTTTTAAAGGACTGCCATACTAATTGCTAATAAAATCCGTCGCAGAAAAACTTAACGTATCAAATATTGTTACTAAAGATTGGCATGACCAAGACGTGTTGAAAAGTTTACGATCAAAAGTCACACTTTGCAAAGTACGCAATGAAATTTCAATAGTCGCAATGGTAAATACCTTATCTTCCGAACCACTAAGTGCAATTTACCAATGGGAAAGATTCAACATTTCTGATCAAAACCCATCTTTCTTAGTGCTAGCAACAGAGAATTAAACTTTGTTTATTGCGACACACCACGTTGGAAAAAAGAGTCGGTGTGGTGCTTCAGAGTGCTCACAAGTGTATTCGATAGTGTCACATGGATATGCATAGCTATAACGTTTGTATCAATGGCTGTTACATTGCGGCATCAACAATCTGAAATAAATTTGACTTTACTCATCTCATCTTTATTTTGCACCGGGCTAAGTGGATCCCTCAAAAAACGAAGATTATTATTTGTGGTGTGGTTACTTCTTGTACGTATTCTGATGGATATATACAGCGGTAGTGCATCCAGTCGCTTGATCAGTCCACCTGTAGAACGTACACTAAAATCATTTAGCGACTTGGACGGGCACAATTATTCAGCAGCTGTTTCAGGGGATGGTTTTATACAAGCAGTAATGCCATTTGTCTCTTCAATGGCTTCAAATCAAAATGGAACTTGGGTAAATAAAGGATTCGTACATCTGAAGAATTTGCTCTTGCGCTCGGTTGTTGCTGTTGCTAGTAGAAACGACAAATTAGAAATTGCACGATTTATTGTTCAAAACGCTAACTTAAAGGTTTTCTTCGAAGGAGTATGGCATAGTGCTTTTTATATACTGAATCTGATTGAAGATGCTAGAGATAATGAGGTTAAGACGTTTGAAAATGGGGCACTGTGCTATCTTGGAGAGGAGACTTTAAAAGGCGGCACATATCTATGGACGGTGCTTCCACCAAATCATGAACGCGTTGCAGGATATCTTCGGCAGCTCATTGAAGTAGGCATATTCTCACGAATGGAAAAAGAACACGAGGAACTTTCTCATTCGGTTCGAAACCAAGAGAGAAACAGGTTTGTGAGCAAAACCCAAATGAAAACAAGTAGATATGCGGATATAAGGAAACAAGTGTTGAATCACCAGTTGCAAGGGAAAATTTTGAAAGTGTTCTTTTTGTGGGCTCTTTGCATTTCAACTTGTTTCATTGGGATAATATTTGAGTTGGTTTATGACTGGAAGAAAAATAAATGTAAATTAAATTTGAAACAAATGCCTATTCGCGTAGTCAAACTTGAAATAGTGTTAAAATGGTACGGTTTATAATATTTTTTGGTGCTATTGCAAAACTTAAGGTCCAAAGACTACTTTGGCATTCATTCACGCTCTTCGAGCTTTTATACTTACTAGACGGAATATTGGTTTTAAAATAGTTCGCAAGACAATTATTGATTCTGTGAAAAATTGTAACTTTTTACCTTCACCTTTTCTCTTCGGGTCAATTAAAGATATTCTAGATAAACTTTATTCAATGCGAATTACTCTAAATTTAGAAGTTCTAAACAAATTAGCATAACGAAAAGGTGTCTAATATTTTAAATATTAAAGTTCCGAAAAAATTTACTCAGCATACATCCATTGAAGTCAAAATCAAACACGTACATGATTGATTATTTGTCAAAATGGGTCAATGACGTCTCTTGGCCGAGATAATTAGCTAAAGGGTCAAGAAAGGAACAGAGCGAATGTATCCGTCTAAGACAACAAGGTATATAATATATACTAGCCAAATCTTTCACTCTGATCATTTGTTGATCTTGTTCAACATACTTTTATAAGAGCCAATGTTTCCGGTGATAACCGTAATCGGCTCCGTTTGTATCTACATCGTATGTATGCACAACATAAAACCTACGATAATGCTGAAAGAATAAATGTGACACTTTGGATTAATAATTTAATAATTTCTCATCTCTCGATTTTTTATGTATTTTTTCATTTCAAAATATTTGAAAAATAAGGGTCCAAGAAGTGTATTCCATTGGTTGCATATGTTTTATATTAAAATCTACTAATCAAAAAACCCTTTTGCTGTTAAAATCAAGTGGAGAATTAAATTTGGATTTCTAACTATCTGCACGAGTACATATATTAATAGGATGACGACCAAAATAGCAGTAACCAATGTATAGATTTCTCCATCTGTCCATTCACTTATCGAAGGTCCTAAAATTAAAAACACAATAGGTAAGTCTAACCCCCCAAGTCCCAAGGACGATGGGAAACCTATTTTTATCTCAGGGAAGTGCGTTTAGTTCTCGATAATCCCGACAAAAAACGCTAAAGTTTAAAATTAGAAAATGGACATCGACAGTTACAGCAAGCTCTTCAGTATATAATAGTGAAACATACTATTTTAAAATGGTATCCTCTTGTGAGGGGAGTTCAGTGCAAATACAAAAAGGAAAAATATCCATTATTATCGTTCACATTTTTCCAACAAACGGGGTAGCGTGGGACACTTCATTTGTCTGGAATTTAATTACACTGGAAGGGTAATTCTGTTTGATAGCTATGGTTTGGATACAAAACGTAAAATAACGGACCAAGTAAAGAAGCAGCTGCAGCATAACGATTCAGAACTTACTTTATTATTACTGTTAAGTACTCATTATATTTAAAAAGTCACTGAGTGAAATATAACAGTCTTTTAACACGGACACTAGAAAAAACGATAGCAAAATAAAAACATTTGTTAGTAGTTTTTGGTGGCATATGATTAAAAAGCCACGCTCACAATCCTTTTCATTGATGTCATTTTGCATGTGAGAATATTATTCCTGCATGGCACATAATGCACTTTAACACGTTCTTTCGTGTCGTTTTTCATGATTTAAGCACGGTAATGTTTTACTCCCAACATAAAGATTTTAAGAATGCAATACAAAAAATATAGCACAAAGTAAGGACGCGACACTAATTTCGTAAGCGCAAGACATTCGCTTGATGATGATATTTTACATTTTTAGGGCTCGCCTTGTGACAAAATAACGCCAGTTCAAGCTTTTCACGATTTTTATTTGTTAACTATGCATGTGCAGTTCTAATAAAAACAACTATTAGAGTGGGTAAAGCATATCGTGGATCCCATCAAATCGCACTTGGTCTCCGGTTTGCTCCGGTATAAAGCTACTCGAAACTAGTTTTTTATTTCGTCGCCTGTATGACATCTATTGTTTTTTGGTTCAGAGTTAATTTAATTCTGTTAGACTGCGTGTGATTCTCTTCTAGTCACATCAGGTGGAACAGTCGTCGACATTTCAATAAGTGAAAACTGTACAACAGTGAGCCCCTTAACTCATACAATAATTATTGTTTGTTAATTGTGTAGAGAATAACCTATGTAGATTGTAGATAACAAATAGACAATAGACTGAGTGTTAGAGCAAAGGTCATACAATATATTCGTATATAACGTTTGAAGAAAATTGCAATTGTTCTTTTTTATCCTAAAGTCTTCCTGTTATACACTATAATGTGTGTTTTTGTGTCAAATCTTGCATTACCCCAGAAATTTGACTTGCTACATTTTAAGGAATAATAATTGTCATCAGTAAAAAAACCGGTTTTGTCCTTTTTTACTCGTAATTAGTCCCCAACGAATTTATTACACACCTTGGTTTGTAAACATACATAGTTTAAAAACAGAACATGTGCACACACATTTTGGAGACTAGTCAGAATCATAACAAATATATTTTCAGTTTAGATTTCGTTTTCCACAAAGTCCTTAAAGTTGGTCCATTTTTTAAACATGCGGAGCTAATTAATTTTGTAACCTGTGATTTTAGATGTAGTGATAACAACTGAGAGTACTAACATAAAAATAAAACCTTGTCTTAAATTCAATTAAAAAAGAAAATAAAACAAATTGTGTGTAGTGGATAACCAGACCATTCACATAACACGAAAAAACTAAGTAAAGCTAGTACTTCTATGAAACATTTTAGGGGGCAAACAAAAGTATGGAATTAAATAGGTTGGTGATTAACGAAGCTTAATTTGGTACTCAACCAGGTTAAGAAAGAGGACAAACAAATTATATGGCACATTTTTATAGCATACCGAAATATTTAATGTTACACTTGCAACTACAAACATGTATTTAATTTGCAGTAATTCTGGTTTTCCACTCAAACAATAGCACACAGGAATTGCAGCATTATAAAAAATTATGCTACAAATAATATTCGTATAAAGTGTTGTGTTCACTAAAAGTGCGTTTGTAAAGTCTCTGAATATCCTGAACTATCTTAAAGGATGTGAATCAGTAAACACACGACGTTCCACGCAATAATTCTTATCCTGTAATGATTTATACATCATTATTATCATTCAGTTGTTTAATTGTTATTTTACCTGGATTGACGTATTTGTCGCATCAATCTTTTTCTCTCTCTGTAAGTTAAACGGGTCCACAATTCCAGTCTCCAGAATTACACACTCTCCATCATACTCAAGACATTATCAAGGGGATAGAAGCAAAAACTATTTTATTATCACACTGTTTTGTGTGTGCAGGGGTAGGAGATGCGTTGCGTAAATGTGTGTATTTGAGTAGCTGTGTCATTACTGATCATGTGCTTGCTTAGAACACTCTTCATGTAGGGTCTCCTCTCTATATCCACCTATGCTGGCAGCAGCTATTTAATTTGAACTTGTCATGTTTGCTAGATCAGTGTTCTGGCAGAAGTACACTGAATCGCCATCCCTGTAAAATTACTCACTAATTTTTGAGTGTTCACGGCGAAATATTCTATTCGTCTTGTTATAGACTTTGACTAAGAACATTTCGTTTTAAAAATTGTTGTGCATTGTTAAAATGGAAGACTGATGTTGAAGATTTGATTGATTCAAAGATTACGACTATGAAAATAATTTTGAAGATTCAGATTTTATCGAACATCTTGTGTTTTGATGCACACTTATTGATAGTCGTTTTTACAATCAGCTCAATTCCGTTTATGAAGACTACAGATATTTCGACCTTAAAGTCACATCTGACATAGACGAAAAGAAGAAACTGAGGGATTGTTACTTGGACCAGCTCTACGATGTGTGCAGTGAATACAAGCGAAAAATTGTCTTCCATTTTTGACAAGCTGTCCGACAAGCTTCTGTTTTTTTGTCGGTCTTTTGAATTACGAACTGTACACCAATTTGTTGGCCGCCTTTTTTAATTCTCATCTTGTTTTGATGCTAAACGCCAAGCGCCATACATCACCTCAAGGTCGTCTTCTGGAGGTTACTGAACAAGAGTTTGTCAACTTGTGGATGAGATTTGCCGTAGACTTGAAGCAAAACTTTCAAGTTGAAAACAATGAAAAGGAAGGTGGGGATTATGAAGAAGGTGGCAACAATGAAGAAGGTGGCAACAATGAAGAAGGTGGCAGCACTGAAGAAGGTGGCCATGCTGAAGGAGGTTATGATGACTCGATTGATGAGGTTGACGGAATTGTAGTAGATCAAGAGGATGAGGATGACCAAGTCATTGTTTCTTTGTTTCTATCTTATAGCAACGTGAATTTTGATTTGGATATAATGGTGGATTTGAAGGAAAGAAGGAATATTTTAGCTTGGAAAAGGTTGTGGGAAAAACCAACTGTGTGCAATAGCTGAAATTTTGAGGACCACGAACGCTGTAAAACAAACGAGTGTAAAAACAGGAAATTGTTATACCAGTGCCAAGCTAATTATGTTAATTGCTCCATTAAATACTGGTCGTGCCTTAGCGAGTCAAGTTGCAAACTCAAAATTGTATACTTTTTTGGAAAGGAGAAGAAAGTGGTTGTAGTATGCTATGGAGTGAACTATAAAAAAGTTTCTTGAGAGGAAGGATGGGATATACAGTGAACATTCGGATCATTATGGCGTCTCCATAGGTAAAAACATGATTGTAGATGGCACGTTATATGGGAATATCTCTTGATTTTTCAATCATTCCCATAACCCTACAACTTCACTGCAAAAATGAAAAATTGCTGGCTCCCCAAGAATTAGACTATTTGCTGTAGATACAATTTCTCCGGGGACTTAGCTCACATTAAATTACAACTTTGACACATTTAAGAATGCCAAAAGACAGGTGTGGAGAAAATGAGGCAGGAACAATTTCTATTTTTATGGGATATACATTATGGGATTATGGGATCTGATATATGGTTTGTTTTATAGAGTAAGGGCATAAACCCAAGCTCAGTTGATCACACCTTCCAACAACAACATCAAGACCACATTACAATTTGCGTTATAGTTGGGATGATATTGAAATACTGAATACTCGTCAGTGTCTGGTTGTTAGTCTCGTCTGATGTCTTCTAAAGTAAGCTTACAGCTGGCATAGAAATGATTTTTCTCCCCAATCGGCATATCGATAAACTGTCCTGTTGGGTCAACGACTGGAGTCCAGTGTTCACAAAAATGTATAAAAAAATTACGAGTAGAAATCTCGTTTGGCAAAGTAACAAGACTGAAGGTTGTAGTTGTTGTTGGGAGTGATAACTCGTGGTTAGTTTCCGCTCGATTCCAATTTGGTTGTGCCTTCTCAATCTCTTCATCAATGCTAGGCCCCTCCTTCGCCATGCCTGCCCTCCATGATAATAGACTATCACATTTTTTTACATTCCAGTTGACATCCTTAATCGCTTGTCGTCGACAAAACTCCGGAAAATCTTATCGGCCAGCGATAATTTCCATTTGATTAAAATGAGAAAAATTATTATAATATATGTTCGATCATATTAGGGATGAGGGTATATTAAAAATATAAGTTTTCAAAACTATTTACCCAGATTCATGGTTGAGTGTCTCAAGAAACCAATAGATATAATTTGATGATTATTTAATTTTCCCAAAATTGCCCCTACACCCTTCTCATCACATGAACAATTCCAAAGTCTGTCCAAATCTGAAAAATTTGCTGTTACTCCAGTTTTCTCAGTCAACGTACTGGAGACAAAACTTGGCTTCACTAAGGAAACTGCTTTAAGCTTTTAAGACTTCGACATGTCTCGTGATTTTTTTCCATTAGTAAATCGACTAACAGAGAGGTTGTATCTTGGATGTTGTTGACGGAGGCACTGGTTGACACATGACAAATAAATTGTACTAACGTTGCGATAGGCAATGTCGTTGAAGCACTTGTATTGTAGGCAGCTCGGAAAATAGCTCAACTGATGGAACCGTAAGTTTCCAAGGGCTTCCAACTGATCCCCACTGTGAACAAGCTCTAAATCACAACTGTAAATCTGGAGCAATTTTAGCTTCCAGAGCATGGGAGGAAGTGTTACCAGGGTCCTTCCACGGAGCGCTCCATACAAACGACCACGGCAATCTCAACGTTTTGCAGTGTTGCACTGTAAGTGCGAAGGAGTTGTGACATTTCATCATTCAATGATTGGTAACCCAATTGTGCACAATCCAAAACGACAGACCTTGTCGAGAGCAATCAAATAACTGTGATGAGTTTGCCCACCTCTCACGGTTGGAACACCTGACCAATATTCGCTTAAGAAGGTGGAGCTCTTAGTTGAAGTTTCCAATCCTAAGGCCCTGGAAAGTTATTTCGATGTCTCCTGTCTCCACAATGTCCTTGGACTTCCGCAACTCCTCGCAATAGAACAGTATCGTTTTCGAGCATTTTTAGGAAACCCTGTAATGTTTGAAGATTACTTTTTTGGAACAGTGACCAACTGAGACAAAAAAAGGTGTTTAGTTTTGTATAGGATTGTAGAGTTGCGCTTAATTCTGTTGTTTGTCACGTAATTTAAATCAACCGTTTGGAGTGCCTTTTTAAAGTCAATTAGTATCTTATAACTGGCGTAAGGTTGGGGATCCTCATTTCCCCAGCTATTTTATAAATGATCTCGAGAGATCCGTCAATCAACATGACTCATTTTATTTGGAATACTGTCGATATAGAGTTTGAGGCTGTTCGGAAAATAGCCTTCACCTCTAAACATGCCGGAAATAGTTGTACTTCCATTGTTCAGAATGCTTGACCATGCTAGTGGCCAGTCAATGTTCTTTTCAATGTAGTCATCTTCGTTTCCCAACACTTTATATTTTGTAAGGCTAGTGAATAGTGTAACAGGATTTTCCCCAACATCGTTTGACTTGCCCCCGGCGTAAGAGTAATCTGGATCTGATTTGACTTGGTCAAAGGTACCATTTGCAGGTAGTGTGCTGGCGTTTACAACATTTGTGATTCACAAAATGCACCCCAGGGCGTGAAATATCTCTGAAACCCCCATGTTGTTTTTAGCATTAGAGTACTTTTATAGCTTGGCGATCCTGAAACTGTCGGCGTTGTAAGTGTAAATGTGGTAACTTACGGAAAATCGTTGGCTTTATATATGCTCAAAGAAACAAAATGTTGACAATAGTTGGTGTGTTTAGTTTAGTTTAGTTTAGGACTTTTATTAGCAGCAAAAATATAACTACTAACATGTGTAACAACGTGTCAGTATACATAAAGTACAACTGTTCTTGATACAGAAACATAAGA